>JAQIXS010005149.1:0-13321 GCA_034700785.1 Rossiulus vilnensis
GAAACGGGTTTTAGCACACCGAAATAGACCACACACTCAAAGACCATATTGCTAGTTTTAAAGAAGAGGATTATGGGGTTTTTGCAACATTTCAGTCTTGTCATGTAAACCCATGCCATAATTCTTTGGATTTAAATGCTTCACTTTAGGACTGCTTTAAACTGTGCATGTAAACGTAGGAATGTGCATGTACATTTGTTTTAATATTCTTAGCTCAGTCGTTCGTGTTGTGAAAACACAATAATGAACCGGTGTTAAACCGAACTAGCTCCATTCATTAATTAATTTGGCATTTTTATAAGGTATATTTAATTATATACCAGTCGTCAGAAAAGCTCGCTTACAAATTAAACGTAAACTTCTAATTCCGTGTGTAGCACTGCGTGGGAGCCATTAATTAATGAGTTCCACACCTACATACATTATCATAATTATCCTATTTTCGGCTGGCTTCATGCAGCTTCGACTGCGCTACTATTTTCAACTCCAAAAAGTACGATATTAACACCCTTGGCACGGAATTCAAACCTCAACCTCTATGTAATAGCAAAGCTGTATGGCAATGTTGAATGCTTTGGATTCCACATTTGACTCAACAAAATTTCTTAAGCCACCAAAATGCAGTCGATATGTGACAGCAAATGAAATTCACAGGCAATAAAGAGGTTGTTAATTATTAAAATAATAGCTCAAAGGATTAATGTTGCGGTATTAGACTCCACGCATTGCAGCATTCCGAAATTGATTTTCTTAAGCGTCTACCTTCCCACGTCCCACATTATTATTGATCCAAAAATGTGCAAAAGAATGGAAAACCTCTAGCGAGGTATTATGGAGGGGCATCGAAACATAGGTTGTGTAGGTAGTCAACACTAGTAGGTTAAAACTAATCTATAAAAGGTTATTGCTGCTAATGAAATAATTTAATCATTTCTTTTACCCACTCCTAAAGTTCTAATTGCTTAGCTACCATCTAAATTCCCCCATTATGTTGTGTTTTGGTAGTTTGGTCTATGGGCTTTAATAATCTGCAATGAGAATTTTGCTGATTGATTTTTTTATAAGGTTCCGTCAAGCAACTGTAAAGGAATGTATTCACCAAATCCTAAATGAGAAATTAGGGGGCAGAACGTATAGCTCAGAAGAAGCCAGTAAATGGACGCAACTTATATCAAGCCTCATCAAAGACAGATTAAAGGGTATTGCGCAATTTTGCTAACTAATTCACTTCTCTATTTTGCATTAATTCATTAGTGAGCAGAAATTGCTTTTTAACAATTACATTGCTATAAATTTCAACTTCTTACTTTTCAGAATTAGGTTATGAAAGGTACAAATTTATTGTTCAAGTAATTATAGGCGAGCAGAGGGGCGAAGGTGTCATGTAAGTTATCACTTTTTAATTAACTTTATGATGATTGATCATAGTACTAGTTTGTTTCTGTTAGGATTACTTTAATTTAGGTATTAGGGAACAGTTTTTTAAAATTAAATTGTTTATGTTTATGAAATATACGTTTTAAATGTAATAATTTAAATATGTAAACATTAGATTGTCATTGCTTTTTATGCAGTTAAAGTTGTATAGGACATAAAAACTAGTCTATATCAGTATCTTTATGTATACAATTTGTTATTTTTAGGGCTGGCAGTCGTTGCTTATGGGATTCTGCCACTGACAATTATGCATCGGATGTTTTCTTAAGTGTAAGTAGCAAAAGAGAAATATTTGATAACAGTCAAACTATTATGGTTGCCCTAATCCACAATTAATATAGCTTTCGGTTTAATTTATTAGGAAACATTTTTCTGTGTCGCCACAGCTTATGGTGTCTACTACTATTGAAAAATCAGGTGCAAAGATGGCTGCTTTCCAGTCGCCATAACAGCAATACCAGCAGCAGTTGCATTTAAACATGTCACGTGCAAGCTGCATACTATTCCAGGCCATGATCGTTGATCAATACTGTATACCTCTTTTTGTTGACTTATCAAACTTCCATGTACAATTTTTGTTAAGAACAGAATTGCAATCCTCTGAAGAAATATTTAAATTAGTGTACCCAATAGTAGCATCTTTGCTTGTAGTAGGTCACGTGAGTATCCCAAATTTTCCCTTTTTTATTTTTTATATTTATTTTTTCAGTTTTCAAGAATATACATTTAGGGAAATTCAGTTGCCCTTGGTAACTTGTGGTGCTACACGATTGACTCCCAAAGAAATAATGTCTTGCATATCAGGCCTAGAAACGACCTTTCTATTTTTATTTTAGAATAAATGTGATCCTATAAAATAGGCAAGTAGATGAATTTTACCTTTCATCAGAACTTTATTCTTGTCTTTTAAATTTTTTTCTCTACACGTCTAGTTATAATACTTAACTTCCGGAAGTGTACACAGCATTTCAAATAGAAGATTAGCTGCCAATAAGCTAGTGTTTCCACTAGTGTCGTATGGAGGTGATACCTAGTGAAAAAATTCACGCAGTATTAGATAATGCTAGTTGTTAACCTCCGCCATACATTTTTTAAACAAATGTCATTTTTCCTAGACCTTAGTATTATAGCTTTAATTACAGATTAATTAAGGCGATTTCAATTTTTCTCTTCTTCAGATAGCAGAAATCCTTGTTGCTTAGATTTTATAATATATTCAAAAAGTTCGAGATCTAGGGAGACAAGTTTCTCCATTAAAGGTGCTACTGTTATTCAAGTGTCGTCTATTCAAAACTTACATAGTCCTGAGAATTAGTTATTTTCAGAAATGTAAGTTAGGTAACTAAGTCATATCAAAAGAAAATGATTGCTTAAAAGAAGACGCCAGATACTGCATTGCACTATGATATTTAAAATGTAACAAGTAACTTAGAATTCTGAAGTCCGTTTAGCTAGATTCTCATTTACAACAATCGTCTAGTGTGAATATTTGCATTACAACATACAAATTCACGAAACCGTCCTTATTGTCACAAATTTCTAGTCGGCATTTTATTCCCAAGTTTTAACACAAATCATATCCCTCCAACAGCAATAAGCTTGTTTTGTCTATCCTTTTTTTGCTTGTATGGCTTTAAGCGTAACGTGAATCACGTGCTTTATGCAATCAAAGTCGTGAAATCAACTGCCCAGATTAGACAATTGTTTTGCGTTTTGAAATTGCAACATATAAATAACCTTACTTGCACAACCATTGAATAATTTGGCAACATAGCATAAAGAGGCAATAACTAATATCCATCATGTATGATATATTCTTGATACAAGAATTGTCTATTTTGTAAATTATAAATGCATTTGATTTAATTGTAAAGGTTTTTATCAACTTGTGTTTTATGTTGTTCAGATGGATGTGCATAATGGCCAATAAATGATTTTCTCCAATCTTATCTTCATTTAGATTATTCATTGCACAGATTTCCCCCGGAAATGCTCACTGCTCCAACATGATCATTTATCAAAGTGAATCCATTACACACATAATTATTCATTAAACTTACTTCTACAAGGTCTCCTCCAATAACGTTCAGCCCTCTGCATCCTCGTAATATTTCTAGTGCTTGAATTGGTGTCAAGCCGGCAATCTCGGGTGTACCTTTAATCAATAAGTAGGTAAAAAAGACATTTAGAATTTGACATACGAAACTGGATTCTAAGAAGAATACTGAAGATTTCACCTGTTCCTGGAGCAAACCCAGGGTCTATGCTATCTATGTCAAAACTGATGTAAACAGGTTGGTTGCCCATATGCTCCCTTATTTCGTCCATTAGTGGTACTAACGACTTGTACCAACACTCTTCTATTTGAACAATACGAAAACCCTACAAGAAATGTTATATGAACTTATTGGAACCAATTTTTTGGAACGATCCAATTTCGGCTCTTGTGAGCTAACCTGTTCTAGTCCCCAATCATAATCCTGGGGTGTGTAACCTGATCCCCTGAGACCTATTTGCACAACCCTTTTGCAATCTAATAAATTCTCTTCCACTGCTCTCCTAAATGGCGTTCCATGCGAAATCTTCATGTTCATCATTGTTTCATGAGTATCACTATGAGCATCCACGTGAATTAAGCCAACTGGTCCATATTTTTCCTTGAAAAATACCCAAAACATTACATATTTAGTAAACATTACATATCCAGGTCACAATATTCTGAATGTTTACTTTTAATTTTTAGACTTTTTAACGCCAAAATGCTTACTTTGACTGCTTGCAGAATTGGATATGTAATTGTGTGATCGCCTCCCATGGCCAATGCCTTACATCCAGTGCTCAGAAGTTTATCGAACTCTGTTTTAATCTCCTTTACGGCTTCTGTTAAGTTGTACAAATTGCAGTAAACATCGCCAACATCGGCAATTTGAAGACTTTCGAATGGAGCCGCTTCTACAAGGAGGAAAATACCAGACACAAACAGTTACTGAATTGGAAACAAACGATCTGACAATGACTGTGCGAACTACACTTACTTGTGCTGACGTTAAATGGTCGTATGAAACATGATTCGCAACGAATTTGCCGAGGTCCAAAGCGTGTGCCCGATCGGTTAGATGTCCCTGTATCAATAGGAACGCCTACAAAGCAAGCCTGCAAACCTGAAACAATTGCAGTTAACCTCTTTTGTGTTAATCGTGTCAGGGCTAACTTGGAAATCATTCATAGCTATGAAAACACTTTTGACCAACCATCTAGTTTTTTTTTCAAAATTAAATTTGATGTTTGAATTAATTTCTCACCTTGTGTGTCCTGCTGAACAGGCAACCGCATGAACGATGCAATACCTCCTGGTCTTGCAAGCTCATTTCCACTTAAAGGTTGGTTGAATACAGATCGTTTCATAATTGTTGATAAAACCCAGTCCTGGGATTTCAAAGAGAGCAACTTGCTGCATTGTTTCCCAATAGCAGGGTAATGCCTGATCAATCCAACCATTTTCTGGACTTTCTATACATGTACATTTATTTAAGCATACACAGTACTTCCTGGTAACTTACAAATATGAGCGTAAAAGTCAAGTAATCATAGTAAGTGAGAAATACATGGACATATAGAATTGAAATGAAACTTACAGAAACAACACACCAGCGTCTAAACGTGTAATGTTTTAGGACGCGGAGATGTGACACTAATTCTAAACGTTAGAAAACAGCTGACTATTGATACTAGCTGATAACACTAGTGCAAGTAATTTGATCAAGGTCTAGACTATTACTTTTGATATGACGTAATGCTATCGGTTTAACCTTGGCTTCCTTCCGCACAACTTAACACATGTTCATTTTATGAGTTGAGCTGTACAAGATTACTACTAATTTTTTAACCTAATGTATTCATTTAAAATGAAAATTTTGTTTGACTGTAAAAAGTTAAAGCAATTGCAAAAACTTTGTGACATCTACATCAATAATATCACCAAGACAAGACCACCTAAGATCCTACACAGGATCTGATGGTGAGTAAAACTGTTGTTCCTCAAATTAAGAAAAAATCCATTGCCATTTTGGATTGTGAAACAGGAAATTTTGAATACAGTTGACATATAATAATTTACAGATTTTTACCCTCATTGTAACTAATCTTTCAACCTCATTTTTAGACACTTATTACAAATCCTACAAATCCACCATCTGAAAAGTATTGCGTTTCATAGCAAAATAACTCCTGATAGAACAATTTGTTATATAATGCCACATGTTGATAGAACTAGGTCCTCTTTCTACAGTTTATGCCTAAGATTACCACAGAATCAAAGGTGAAGGTTACTTTACTTTTTAATAGTTGCTGGTTTAATTAAAGTATCACAACTTCATGGTTTATTTTTGTTTATGGATGTAAAGGATGCATATATATATTTTTTTTAAAAGTTGATGTCTAATATTTGTAGTTTAAAGCTTGGATACAGATTTTGTAAATAAGAAATCATTTAACTTTAACGAAGATAATGGTACAAAGTAAATGAATACATCGCACAAATGGAAAAATGTTACATTGAACAGAGATTTTTGCAATTCTGTCAGGCTTCAAGAACATGGCATTGATAAACTATATATTTTTTAAATTTGTTGTAAATAAGTTCAAACAAATTTACCAGTATACACCACGAGTTTATAAACTAAATTTTTAATGAATGAAAAATCGTGCGGATTGTAACTTGATACTAGAATTAAAAAAGCACTTTCATAAAGACAAGTTGGAAATTTGAGGATATTGTAAGAGAATTTTCCTCACGAATCCACTGTTATGGGCTACATCAAATGAATGGTACATATTATTTTCCTCCATATATTCTCCCCCGATGTGAAAACGTGTAAAACGATGGTCGATTTCCAACCATATCCCAAGATCTAAACAGATACAAAAACAATATTTTGCTCTCAACCAAATCTCAGATAGAATATCCATGAATTGGCTTTACGTGCGGAAATTTCTAGACATTACATAATGTCATAATCAATGCAAGTCTGAACAAAACCTTACTTTGACTGTAGCTCTAAAGTTGCGTGGATATCTTTAAATTCACCGGCAATGTGCATAATACTGTACATGGTTACAAATAGACTAAGTAGGCTTTGGATTATAATCTGGAAAGGAAGGATCATGCAAGGATTTAATTACAAACGACGACAACAATTCCTTGAATGGTCTTGAGTGAGGCCAACAAATTACACTCACATCTAATGGTAATGTTGTAAACTCTTGCTCTGTAAGCCTCAGATATGTACGCTCTGAAAAATAATAAAAATATACTTATTTTAGACGATACTATGAAACAACGCGTGTGTCCACAGCAGGTTGCATGACGATATGAGTGCCAAAATCCCGATCATAACGCACTAATGATGTGAACTGATTCGCCAACGAAATGCAAGCAGAATAACTGAAATGTTCATATCTTACGTTGAGCTGCTGAATAAGCTGAATGAAGAAGTGAGATGAATCCAATAACAAACAGAAATTTCCAAATCAAAGACGCAGCCATTTTTACCCTATTCTGGAACATGCCCACTTCCGATTGAACGGGGGACATGTATGTTTCGAATTGTACGCATGCTTAGTACTTTTTATTAAAGGTTTAATTGTAGGTTTTTAGCCAAAATAGACATACAATATTTTATCCACATATGTATCAATTAATCGCAAATAGTAATGTATGTTTATTTTAATGTGTGTTAATTTAATATAAAATCAATAACGTTTCAAAGACGCTTAGCTAGAATCGTGTGCGAAACGAAATTAGTGCGATGCAACTTTAAGCTTATCCTTGGAAGTCATTCCTAAATGATGTGAACTTAAGTTAATGGAGATTAGGATGACGAAAAAATTACCGCAAGATGGCACTACTTTAGGAATATCAGATGCCCTGTAAAAATGTGTACTATTATATTTCTTTTTAGGTCAGCGTAATAGTTATATTACTTAAATTTTGGATTATATATTAAATTCTTCACTGCTAATACATTTTGATATGAAAGATATTATTAGTAATAAATTAATTATATAATTAAAATACAATGTAGCACACTCATTAGCAGGGCATCAGGATGCTTTACTTCATTGTGGAGAATACATTCCACTGTGGAAACTTTCAAAACATTTATAATATAAATTCGGGCAGAGGGGCAAATTTCATATTTGCAAAGCAAGACAACATAAATTAAACGATATAATCGTCATTGATTTCTCTCGATGCATCATACTATTCAATAATTTACCTTGAAAACTTACGAATGCTTCTTAATTTACATGCCTGACGTTCAATGCTGTTGATTCACATTTGCATTAAGCATAGAGCAAAAATAGTTCCTTACTCTACCTCGGTTTTCAAAAATTCTCTGCCCACGGTTTTAAACTTACTCAACACTTTTCTTTGCAGAATTAGAGGGTGAATCTTGGTTTTCACTTTTTTTTTTTGGTTTTGCATTTCCACTAATTGATATTTATCAGCAATGTTTTTCGAGAAATGTAAGCTATATTATATATTTATGATTTTTTTTTTCCATCCATAAAAGACGTCCTGGAACTTTTATGATTTTTGGATCCCTCTCGCTATGTCCTACAATAATTCCCGGAAGTTAGCGTCTTTTTTGGTTTGAGCTTCGGAGTCTGGTTGCAACTAAAATTACAGGCTACTCAAAAACGGTGGACAATCAACGGTGGACAATCAACGATGGATTTATAATCAGGTTATTTATATAATTCAAACGTTAAAAGTGAGAGAATTCTCTCTACAAATCAATAACATGAAAAACATGCATTGTACTATTGCCAGCTTTGAATAGCAATACATTGAACTAATGAATACATTAGAACACATTAGAAATACTGAATGATAAACACGGTGTATACATTTTACAAATAAGCGAAACACAAATGTTGCTTTTACAAATGGTCAACAGGTTTGAAAGCCTCAAACTGTTTGTACATGTACATGCATGTTCTAAGAAAATACTCCATTTCGCGCCATATACGGCAATCGATCGATAATTTACTAACGTTTAATATTTATGCCAATAAAGTTCTAAGAAAGCCCTTCTACTACGCAAGGCTTATCATTTCAACAGAAATCTAAATTCATAAATAATTAATGCTGTTTGTACTATAAATTGCAGGTTACATATTTGCCACATGCTTTCAAGTAGAGAGCCTATTTTTAATATCGAATTTTTTATGTATGGACTAACGTTAAGAATTCATGAAAAGTTAAAAATGTCGCTTACAGTACGAGATACTTGAAGTGATACAATTCTTGAACGATAAAACCACCACTTAATTTATATGTCTGGTTATACAGCTTTAGGGGCCATCCATGAAAGAGTCCTCGAATTTGCATGTTTTCAGTCTCCCTCGCATGTCTGTCCGATTTGGAAAAAACGTTTCACATGTAAAAAATACTATTAATTTAATTTAATTTATGAGCTCAAGATCAAGATGGTTGAGGTAATCAACTGTACTTATTTTCTGCGCAATAATCATGGCATTTCTATTTTTACACTTGGATCCCAAATAAACCAGTGAATTGGCCTTGATGAGGTTTTCTGATTTACTGTCAACCCTCCTTTTTTATGAGTCCAAAGGGAACTCTTTCTATATCTCTAAACGTGCAATAATAACTTTTGCAACATGATGAGATCGGTTTGCTATCCGTTCACAACTAAAAAAACCGAAGACATGAGATCTCATATTTGAAAACTGAAAAACGGATTCTGGGTTACCACCAAAAACTGATGGCGATTTAGTGATCAGTAATCCTGAATATCACCTATCAGTTCTTTCCATATTTTTCTCATAATTAAAAATTGGCAATTTAGAATGAACTTAATATGAAATTCCAAATTCCAAATCTGGACTTCACTTTTCTTGAACCATTTCCCCCACCCCCTGTCCAGCAGTGTCCGGTTTTCAAACACTCCGCCCTCTTTTCCTCCTCAGACATCCTTTATGGATGAACCCTGGGCCTTTTGTCGTGATACCTTTTATATCTTGATGAATATGCGAAGACTGCAAAAGAAACACCATTGGAACAGCACCAACTTTGCAAATTAATGAAGCCTGTGATGGAAAACGAAGATTGCAGTTTCATCTTCGCCACATGCATTTATTTCCAGTCAATGACTAGTTAGGAATGAGCGAAAAGTTCATCAAGTGCCTTCGCAGATAGATGCGCATGTGTTCGATGATCAAACAAGTCATGGTTGGCATTGGACGATCAATAATGGTTGTTCTATGATGAGTTCATTTCCCAACTGTTGTGGCTTTGCAAGTTCTCCTTAATGAATAATTTAAGACGGGATGGAAGCCCACTCTTTCACCATGTCAACCGACAGACTTAATGCCGACAAACTTCTGCTCTTCGCACTTGACATTCTCCTGAAAATCGCAGCTCTGCAGCTGGGAGTTGAAGAGCTGACCGGAAGTGCAATAGTGGGAGAACTTCTTGCCGTGCACGCAGCGATAGAACACGTGACAGTCCTGCTCGTGGTCGGGGTAGAAGCCGTCTTCCTTACCGCTGCAGCTGAAGGCAGTGACCAGAGCAGGGGTGGCCGAGGAGTCCGAAAACTCCGAGGGGGTGACCAAAGGCAAGCGACGACCAACGAGGCTGGAAGGCTGTGCCTCCACCGTGTCCTGCTCCAACACCGTTATGCTGTTGGTGCACACTACTTGATCAGATGTTTCACAAGTGAGAGATCTGGCGTCGAAAAGTTGACTCGCGGAGCACGATGCATATCGGAAGGACCCGTTGAAGCAGCCGAAGTAGTTTCTGCATCCACTGTCGTGATCCGGATACACCTTGGTCAGATTCCCAGGGCAGGTCATCACGTTGGCAGCCTGTAGCAGGCAGACCACGCTGTCGGGAGTGTCGCAGGCCTTCGTGTCGGAGTTGAAGATAAGGGATGCGGGGCAGGTGTAGGCGTTGGTGGCGCCCCCGTGGCACACGTAGAAATTCTTGCAGTTCGTCTTCACGTCCACGTGGAACCCATCATCTTTCCCAACGCAAGTGAAGTTGTCGTTTTTAGGAACAACGTCCTCCACACCGTCGCTCAGCATCGGTTCTTGGGCTTCCGGAACTTCCGGGTTGGCGGTAGTGTCTTTCCGGACCAATCCGGCATCCTTCATGCACCTCACATCGTCCTTCGCCTTGCACATCACTTCATGTTCTCCCCTGGCCTTGGCTTCGAAGGGGCACGAGATTCCGTACAGCTGCTCGTTGATGCACAGATAGACGCTGAAACAGGTGCCGGAGGGGGCCTTGGCGACGCCGGTGAGGTCGACGTAGATGCCGTCGGACTTCCTGCCGCACTCTAGGCTGCCGCCAGCAGCCGTCTGCCTGCGGAACTCCTGCGTCTGCGAGCGGAAGGACGATGACAGCGACCTAGCGGTGGAGTAGTTCCTGTACACCCAGCTCTGGGGTGCGCAGGCGATGGCGTCGCTCCTATCGCATCGCTTTTGGAGGATGTCGAAGGCCTGGCCCGCCTCGCACTCGTACGTGTGGCCTCGGCCGGCCTCGCACATGTGCCACTTGCGGCATCCGCTGTCGGGGTCGGTGTAGTAGCCGTCCTCCTTGCTGCCGCAGTCGAATGCCGGGCCCTCGCTGTTCCTGGGGGACTCGGACTTCACCTCGGCTATGCTGCCGATCTTGCAGTAGCCCCTGTACAGCATGCTCCTGCTGGAACGCGCGCGGATCGGGCAGTGCGCGCGAAGGCTCTCCGGGCTGTCGAAGCACAGCGTCACGTTGCGGCAGCCGTCGTGGAACTGGAAGTGGAAGCCGGAGGCGTTCCTGGGCCGGGGTCCTTCCTCGCACGTCACCTCCGAGCTCGGCCGGCACCCCTGCTTCCAGGCGTGGAAGCGCTGGCCGGCCGGGCACCGGGAAGCCTTCACCATTTGGCCGTCCACGCAAACGAAGTAGCGGGCGCACGCCGACGCCGGGTCGGCGAAGAAGCCGTTCTCGCGCTCGCGACACTCGAACAGGCTCTGGCCGGACGAGGGTGGCCGGCTCCCCACGGTCCAGCTGGGTCTGGGGCTGGCCGCTGGGCGCGAGATGGCCGCCACGCACGCCCTGCGCTGCCGGCTGAAGCTCATGTAGAGCGGGCACGAGCCAGACTCCACGTGCCGGCCGGCCCGGCACACGTGGAACATGTGCTTGTGGCCCAGGTCCTCGTGCACCCCGTCGGGCAGCTCGGAGCAGTTGTACTGGCGGCTGAGGTCGCACTGCGAGGTCCGCTTGCTCTTGCACGAGACGTCGTTCAGGTGGAAGATCATGTTACCCGGGCACTTGAGGGTGGCCAACTTGCCGGCCTGGCACACAAAGTACTGGCGGCAGGCGGAGGCCGCGTCCACGTAGTAGCCGTCGGGGAGCGGGCCGCAGTCGAACTCGCGCTCGATCCTGGGCGCGCAGGCCCCCGCGTCATCGTCGAAGCAGGTGCCGTTGGGGCAGACGTACTTCTCCGAGGAGCGGCCCTGGCTGCAATAGAAGTAGACGGAGCAGTTGGCGGCCGCGTAGAAGCCGTTGACCCTCCCGCGGCACTCGGCGCTTGATCCCGGGGCGAGGTCGGCGTTGCAGGCGGCGTACTTGGCGTCGCTGCACACCTTGGTGTTCGTGTCGAAGATTTGGCCGGCGGCGCAGGTGATGTTTACCATGTTGAGCCGGTTGCGGCAGTAGTAGTAGGAGCGGCAGCCGGCGCAGATGGCCGGGTAGTAGCCGTCGTTCTTGAAGTCGCAGCTGTCGATGTCCGTGCGCAGCCCGGTCTCCGAGCAGCTGACGCAGTGCTCCGTGGCGCACTTGCGGGAGGAGGGGTCGAAGAGCTGGCCCGCGGTGCACACGTACTCGGCGGCCAGGCGGCCCCCGCGGCAGTGGAAATACTCACGGCAGCCGGACGCGTAGTCGGGGTAGAAGCCGTCGGCCCGGTCGTGGCAGGCGGCCGGCTTGGCGGGCAGGGGAGCCGTCTCCGGCGGGAAGCACGAGGCCAGGGCCTGCGGCCAGCACGAGCGCGAGTCCTCCTTAAAGATCTCGCCCGCGCCGCACGCCAGCTCGGCCGCCACGTGCTCTCCGCGGCACCAGAAGAAGGTCCGGCAGGCGCTGGCCGCATTCGCGTAGTAGCCGTCCGCCTTGCCCAGGCAGGCGGTCGACGGCTTGCCCCGCGCCTGGCAGTCCACCGTCGCTTGCGGGTGGCAGTTCTGCGTGATTTGGTCGAACGCGTCTCCCGGGTGGCACACCATCTCTAACTTCTTGCGCTCGTCCTTGCACGAGTAGAAGCGCTTGCAGTTGGTCGCGTAGTCCGGGTAGTAGCCGTCCGTCCGGTTCCGGCAGTCCGGGTCCGCCGTAGCTAAGACCCGCGTGCAGTTGGTGGCGTTGCCGGTGTAGTTGCCGTCGGACTGGACCCGGCAATCCGGATCTGGGAGGCCCTCGCACCGGACAAATTGCGCGTTATGGCAGCGCTGGACCGAGACGTCGTACGCCTGGCCCACGGGGCAGTGCAGAGACATCAGCGCCCTTCCGTTCTTGCAGAACACGAACTGATTGCAGCCCGAGGAGGCCAGAGGGTGGTAGCCGTTGGACAGGCCCTGGCACTCGCTCATAGTTGGAAGGCCCGGGTCCGCGGCGGAGCAGAGCACCTCGGAGGCCACCGCGCAGTAGCCCAGGTCCCGGTCGAAGCGCATGCCCTTCGGACACGTCATCGTGGACAGAACCTGACCGGCTTTGCACTTGAAGAAGTAGGTGCAGTTGCGGCCGATGTCGGAGTGGTAGCCGTCGGCTACCCCCTCGCATTCCTGGGAAGCGATGGACGCGGAGCACTTCTGGGAAGCCTCGGAGAAGACCTGG
>JAQIXS010005150.1:0-13321 GCA_034700785.1 Rossiulus vilnensis
ATGTTATGAGAAGAAGTACTCCGAAATATATGTTATTTGAAGTTAACAAGTCTTATTATTGAGTTTAAAACATAACAGTTTCAAGGGCGGGGATTTAAACTGAATCATTTATTTAGGACTTATGGCTATCAATCACATTTCATAGACTTTAAAAGGCTTAACATTATTTTTAGCATTTGGGGTTTCAACTTCTTTTAAACAGTTGTTAACGTAGTTTTTTAATTATAAGTAGAAACATTAATCTGAAGTTGCAAAATGTGACCCTAATGATAAATTAACGACTTTTCGCGAATTTCAATTAATGAGCAGAGAGAACGAGCAAAACTATTTATGGACAGTCACTCTTTAGGATCTTAATTGTGGCTGAAAGGTTCTTCTCAAATATTTCCGTTAAAAGTAACCTGTTGAAAATATAATTTTTTTTTTGAAGATGGATGGGTGGGGGTTGCGGCTGACCAGTGCTGGACTGAATGTCTAGTAACGAATTAGGAGGGGCGTTACACAAGTACGGGATTACAAACGTAGCTTTATGGACGATCCCTTCGAGCAACAATAAAAATTCAAATTGAATTATCATTTAACCAGCTGAAATATGTAAATCGGAACAACCACGAAGCAGTTTTAACGAAAATATAGCTTATCATAAACAAACTAGACAACACCAGAACATTGCAGCTTTCTCTTTACTCAATTACAGTTTTGGGACACACCCTTTAGAGATCTTTGGCATTTATGAAATATCGGAAATACAATAAAATGTGGTAATTGAAGGATGAGCTCTATTTGACAAACAATTTTTGCTTGGCAATTGCAGATCGGATGTGGTAGTGCAACCTAAACAACCTAGATTTCAGATGGAAGAATTATGCTGCTGCAAAGTAACAGAGTCCATCGACAAACATATGCATGTTGGAGATGCTGTAGTAAATTACAAGGAGATTCTTTCGTGCGGCTGCGGGTCTTGTGAACCGTAATTATCTCAAGATTTCAGAAAATTAAGTTATTAATAAGCATGTGTTGTATGTCACCTGCACAACGCATGCACCTTCCAGTATTTACTCCACCTATTACACTATTCGCTCATTCTGGACAAGTCTTCAATTGGTAGATTGTAAAATCCGAAACAAATATTATTTATGAACACTTTGCCTTGCCTAAAATGTTTGGCCATTCCATGTATATTCAAATGGAACCTACTCAGACGTCAGAAGATGTAAAAATACGTTCCCTCACTTGAAACACTCAGGATTTGCAGCCCAATTTTTGAGAATTATTCCCAACTTTTATGAATAATTAAACGCGTCTAAAATAGTTGAAAATAAAAAATGAATGGATGAGAAGTATGCAAAGAATCTTCTGACACATGACATTCCAATCTAAAGAAATTTAACCTAACCACTGTACATTTTCTCTATTACAGTTTTATTTTGTTATATTTTATATTTTGTCATTTATTCTCTATATTTTACTTCTTTTAAACCGATCGATATTTCGGCCAGAAGGGGCATACCCCCTTAGTGCCTGATTTCTTCCTCCTCAACTGTACATAAGAAACGCCAAATCTTCACAACCTGAAACCTCAAAACTAAATTTGGGCGAAATGTCATTATTACAACAGATCTACTATTTTTTGTGCACATGTCTGACAAGATAAAAAAATCGTTGCTTTTTTTTAATGTAAATGTTATTCTCAATTTTAAAGCAAATAAAAGATAAGCACCAAAATGCGTTACTTGTTTGTTTCCATACGCAATGCTTTTTCGTGTAGATCGGAGTAGGGGCTTGAAGACAGTTGTTTTAAACAGGGAAGACAGTACACTGTCGCTGAGTTAATTCATTATCAACTTGTTGTTGAGTGTTATTGCATACGTTATGTCAGCGGATAGCGTTGAACGTAGGTTGCGGAGCATCAAATTTTCGCAAATATATATACATGTATACATAACACAGGAAATAAATGCAGAGACGCTAATTTATTGCGCTAATTCAATCCCCCTTTACCAAATGCAATTAGTCCTAAATTGTTTCGCTGATGCAACCTGTTATTATGCTCCCGCATATCAGCAAACCGAGTAATTAGATACATATAGGCCTACTTCAGAAGTTAATTATTAATTGCAATGCATTCATTTTAAAGCATTAATTAAAAAGATGCTTCAGTAACATACCTTCTGACATTT
This sequence comes from Rossiulus vilnensis, assembly GCA_034700785.1. Lineage (NCBI taxonomy): Eukaryota > Metazoa > Arthropoda > Diplopoda > Julida > Julidae > Rossiulus > Rossiulus vilnensis. Next base: position 2,181 of record JAQIXS010005150.1, read on the forward strand.
CATGACAAATATTATTTTACTAAGCACATCACCATAAACAACACCACGCACTGAGAGGAGGGTAGGAGAGGTGAAATCCATACAATCAATTTATAAAGTGATTAATTAATACCACCACATGTGGGTGAACACCTACATATCACTGCTAAATAATATATTTCCACAGTATTCAGACTACTCATTAAATAGACTAAATGATAGAATTAAAAAAATATCAGATATATTTGTGAATAATTCCTGCTATTACAAATTTGAAATTTTAAAGCCTTGAGCCTTACCCCATTAAAGTTTATGGACGATCACTGGTTCGCTCATGGATAGCCATTCCCAAGTTTCATAATAAATTCACTTCGGTCGCTAAGCTCAATTTTGTTTATACATCTCCTAGTGACCACAAAATAACAAATATCAGAATAGCACCATTTTTATTGATCACACGTCCCTTACATCAACAAACCGCCTGACACAGATGCTAAGCGGCACATCCAATCGTTTACAATCAAGGCTAGGATATAATTATGCTTCAGGAAAAGGAGTATGTAGGTGGTAAGAAGCGTGATATTTAAGGAAGGGGCAAGTTCTCCAAATTTAGCAACATCAATATATAACAATGACTAGAATATGTGTGTGTCAAACGTCATCCTGGTTCTTGCTAAATACACCGAGAAAAGAGCAAACGGAATGCAGCAGTTTACTTAATTAATGCGCTCTACTTCGTCAATCTTTCGAATTCAAACAGCACTCTAATGTCGTATTATTTGCTGAGTAGGTGGAGCAGGTTTTCGTGCAGGAGTAGTCGAGTTCGGTGCTAAAGCCAAATGCCAAATTCCTAACGCTAAGGTGAACTAAACCATTTCAAAATGTTACAGTCGCAATAACTGCTTTAGAGCCTTTCAGTCAATACAATAAGCAAACGAAACGCCAGCTGAGCAACCAAACAAAATCGTTTCTTGGAAAATGAAGAGAAATGCAGCAAATGTGATAAAATATGGGTGTGGTTAGAAATAATTACTCGCAGATCCTTTCACAACGACCTGTTATTAATACAAAGCCATGCATTGGCGGATTCTGACAGAAAACAATTCCAAAACTAGACATCACTTCTGTTAAGTGGAAAACAATCTTTAAATCCTTTAATCTTCCCTATTAAACTTCTTTTCTGCAATGCTTCTTGTCAGTTTTATAATGGTAAATTGCAAACCTCTTTAGCAAATTTAAAAAATGCAAAATGGCATCTTTATGTATTTGGGAATGCCGGCACTACGAATTGCATTAAAATCCAAGGACAAATTCAACTGAAAGAGAATTTGGGAATGATGTAATTTGTCAGATCAATTTGGCTGGAAGGATAGTACCTGTACGTGGCTTAGAAGGCTAACATTTTAACAGGAATTTATTGTGCACACAACAATTTTCTGGGCAAATTGGAAAGTTTAAGAAGACGAGCAATGACAACCCTAACAGTCAATCATTCAAAGATGGAATATTGCAATTAAAAGGTGCAGGAAGTTAGCAACTTACAGAAGCAGCAATGCGACGGAATGGCTAGTAGAAAGACAATCTAAGCGACGAAGTCATCAGATTGAAGTCAATAAATAATAAAACCGTCCGAAGTTTGTACTTCTATGTACTTCAACTGCAATGGTGATATGTGGACAGAAACTACGTGGTTCTGGGCCACATAGGTAAGTAACTACTCCAGCCTGCTGCAGCTTGTGTATCAAGGACACCACCTGAAATAATTGAAAGAAATGGTCATTACATAGAATTTCGTTGAATAAACTCAAAATAAGCATTTTAGCACACATCTGGCTAAGAAGCAAAAAAAAAACATTACAAAAGGATTGTTTTTCACACTTCAACAAAGCATATAATTCCCAAAATGAACGGCGGTTTATTAATTTACTGATAGATATGTAATTGTTATGTTACCTTTGGCTATTACTTGTACTTGATGTTCTTCATCTGGACTCAAACGTAAAATAGTGGTAAGAACAGGCACTAGTCGTTCTCGTTCATCCCCTGATGGCAGTGAAAAAAACTACCGAAAACAACATAATGAGAATAAAGGAGGACACATTCCATCAATTGAAATGAACTAAAAACACAAAACAAGGTCCACAAACCTTGACGATTATATTTTTTACGTATTCCATATTTGCAAGATGTTGCTCTCTTTCCTGATTTCTTTCTAGTCTAAGACAGAGATTACAATTATCAAAAATTAAAAATTCACTGTGAATTCTAATTGGTGCATACAATATACTTATTTACCTGCGAATTTCTTCCTTCAATACTCTCGTTTGTTCAGTCATGCGAGCATTGGTAGCTTCGCTTTCGTGTAAAATCTACAAATAATGTGGCAAAGTCACTCACTTAGCTTGGGAATAAAATCACTAGCTTACAAAATACGAACCTCAGTGAGATGTTCAATTCGTTTTGCAGCAACAGACAACTGGCCTTCCAATTTCTCTATTTCTGCTGAGCCAATGCTACTGTTACCTAGAAAAATTTGAATTGCCATTTTTAATTAAAACGATGTAATTTTTTAGAGATATTTGACAACCAGCAGTATACTGAGTTCTTCTTACTGAATTTGTCTTGATTTAGCAACTGATCAAAAGGCAGAAATCCTGTTGTGCCAGATGTGCTCATCTAATTAAGGTGGATAAAAAATGTGTTCAGAATATCTTGCAGTCTACTCAAGTGCTGACTATGCAGCTAAAAATGAAATTTTAACTTTTCCAGGACTGTCAATCATATACAGTGTATTAAATAGAAACAGCCTTACCTTTTGAGGGGTTCCAAACACATTATCTGTGAACTCCGATCCCTAAATTCAAGCAATTCAAGTTATAAATTTAAATTCTATGTGAACAGATTTACTGCGCCATTAAAGTAGGATACAGCCATTCACTTATCCAGTAAAAGTTACGCAGAGAAACGTACTTCCCCCTCTTGCCGCTCAGTGTTCAGAAAATCCACCATCAGGTCATCATCTCTCGTCAAGACCGTTGAAGATGTCAGTCGAACTTCTGCGAGCTCCTTCTGCAACCTAACAATTTCATCGTTTGAAACGTCCAATTTGAGCTGCAGCTCCTCTAGCTGTTGTTTGTGTTCATCACGTAATGCATCCAACTGCTGTTTCAAACTATTATTTAAACTGAGTTGCTGCTGTTGCTGCAAGTTTCGAACTGTATTTGCATGTTCTTGGCGCTCATTCATCAGTTCTTTTTGTAAACGCTCCACCCTAATCAACAAATAACGCATTTATTCGTTGCCCGAGAGAGCTCAAAATATTAACTATTAGATGGAGATAATTCTTCTTACCTTTGTTTCCAAGACACATCTAGCTCATTTTGATGTAATGCTAAATTATTGTGCCTCTGAAGTAAGTTATCGTGTTCTTCTTGCAAAGTATCTAGCTCTGTTCTGGTGATATTTAGCTGTGCTCTGCAAATATTTTGAAAAAATTTAAAGATACCGTAGCAAATGATATGTCCATCATAATATGGACATTTACAGCTGCAACTAATAGCCTCCAGAAATACATAGCATTCTAATATTTGAACAATTTAAAGGACTAGGAAAAGACTCACACTAGTTCTTGAACCCTTCCTTGAAGAATTTCAACTGCCTTCTCCATGCGCCGTTTCTCCTCAAAATTTACGTCAGTGTTTTGAGTTCCAGTCCTTGAAGCTTCTGTATCTGAAGCGGTTGATTTCGATTTCTTATCCTTAAGTACACTATGGGCACGCACCTATTTTAGTTACATACAAAAGCAGCACTGTTAACATAAAAAGCTGCTTATCTCGGAATCCATAATCAAACAAGTTTCAAAGACTACTAAACCTTATAATTTTCAAATTCCACTTGACAAGAAGTGTATTCGTTTTTAACTTTCTGCAAGTCGTCCGTCAGTACAGTTATTCGATTTTCGAGTAATCTGACAGCCTTTTGGTGAACATCTTGGATGGACTCCCTTGATTCGTGTAATTTTTGATTTTCTGCAGCAATGTCTGCAATTTGCATTTTGTAATTCTCGACGTCCCGGGAAAGTGATTCGAGGCGAACCATTAGTGTGCTCTCAGTGACCATCCATTCTCCCTCCAACTTCCTTAACTCAGTAATTTCACTCTTCAGCTTAATGGATACATTTCTCAACTGTTCCCCACGAAGTTCACTTTGCTCTTTTTGACTTTCCAGTAGTTCTACATTGTTCGAAAATTAAACCAAATCAATTAAGTTAGGAGAAATGCAAAACATACAGATTAAAATGGTTACAGGTGTACTTGCCTATCTGAACCTGAAATCCCTGAATTTTTTCCTTCAGAAATTCGACCTCCTTTTGGAATTTGCCGACTTCCGTGTTTTTCAGCTCCAGCTGCTTGTTGAGATCCGTTATCAGCCTTTCATAATCGGCAAACTCGAGCGACATGAGGTTACTTTGATTAGCTTCTTTCTTCGCGAGCTCCAACCTGCTTAATGTCTGTTTATGTTTCTCTTTTTCTTGAGCCAGCTGAGTCTCCAAGGCCTTAGCAGAATCTTCAGCAGCCGATTTTTCTTTATTTAACACGGCCAACTGACCAGAAGTACGCTCCACTTGTGACTTGTAATGCTCACACTCGCTCACAGTTTTATCTAGTTCTGCACCTACATCAGCCGACTTTTTAAAGTATAAATACGATTAATATCAAACCCATCAAAATATGTTCAAGGAAAATTTCGTACAGTCAAACCTCCCTACAGTGCAGGATGTGCCAGACAAAAAATGTTAACACGCATGTTCAATAACAGGTTTTAAGGCAAATTCGGCCAACAGAGTGCTAAAGGATTGGAGGTTTGACCATATAAAGCACCATTCATACCTTTTTCTTTAATTCAGCAGTCTCTTTCTTCACTTTGATGGCAATACTTTTATATTTACTGACCAGTTCCTCCGCATTTTTAGCGCTCTTTTCCTTTTCATCAGCAATCTTCTGTAAGTCGTTACACTGTCCTTCGATTACAGCCATCGATGCATTCAATGTTTGAAAACATGTTGTCCATTTCTGAACTTTCAGGAGTAGAACTCCTTCAAAAAGCGAGACAACTTCTGAGATCTGGCCCAAATGATCGATTTGATACGGAAATTCCAAATCCTCAGCTGTGGTTGTAGACACAGATATCCCATCAAGCAGCAACTTCAGTCGACTTAAATTTGCATTTATGTCAGAATTTTCATTATCATCTAACTCGGTCTCAGTGATACACTGCAGTATTGTTCTAAGCGACTGCTCAATGGATACTTTTTCATGTTTAAGTTGCCTTGCATAATCGAGTAGTTTTGCATTGTAAGCTTCTTTCTCAGCTGTCCATTTCCTGTATTCTTCATGATAATTGCCATTTGATGAAGTCCCAAATGAGCTTTCCTCCTTAGATGTTTGTCCCAGTTCTGTCATATCATGACCTTGTCCATCACAAAATTCGGAACCCGTGATAGGAAGCAATTCCTTAGAAGGTTCCGTAAAAGCATCACACATTTCGATAGCGTTGTCTAATTGTCCTTGACTAGTCTCAGTACTAGCATCATTTGTTTCAATGAGTTGCTCTTCAGGGATACCAGGGACTGAGACAGTCTGACACTCAACTGTAAATGTTTCTGTCAATTTACTAACTTCAGTACCCACATCAACCAAGTGAAGCAGTGACTCAGTAGACACACACTTTGATGTCATTGGAATTGAGACAGTCTGACACTCAACAGTACATGCTTCTATTAATTCACTAACTTCGGTACCCATATCAACCAAGTGAAGCAGTGACTCAGTAGAGACACACTTTGATGTCACTGGAATTGAGTCAGTCTGACACCCGACAGCAGATTTTTCTATCAATTCACTAACTTCAGCACTTGCATCAAGCACGTCAAGCAGTACCTCGGTAGAGACACATTTTGAGGTCATTTCAGGACGCTTGGCAACTTCAGTCTGACATGCAACAGAAGCTCTCTCATTTGGCACCACAGATTCCAAAACGGCAACTTTTGCATCTAAACTTTCCAAATGGCATTGCAAACTATCTATCTTTTGCTTGATACTGTTACTGTGCATTTCCACATTACCTAGTTTGATATTTAAACCAGCTTTGTCTTCATCTCTAATCTCACAATCATGGGCATCATTGCTTGCATTAATGCTTTTAACACAATTTACATATTCCCTCAGCAAATTCAAAATTCTTGTGCACATACAAGACGCTGTCCCATCAGCCAATTCCTTCAGTTGATGGTTTCCACTGTTCAAGGTTAATGCGAATTGGAGAATTTCTTCCAAAGCATCCTGTTGTAAAACAACAGTTTGCGAGAGAGATACCTCATTATTTTTCATTTCTTGCAACTGGGATTCAATCAGGTTATAGTCTTGCAGGGTGACAGTGAATGTTTCGATTTTACTTGACATTTCTTCTTCTTGCTGTTTAGATTTTAGCACAGAAATATTCAAATCTTTTAATTTTTCTAGCGATTCCAAATATTTTTCGTTTACTTTCTGGTATTCATTCTTTAGTTCCATGTTACTGCCTTGTAAATTTTCATTAATTAACTCGGAATCCTTAATTTTTTGTGTCAATGTTTCTCCATTAATGAGAGAAGCTTGCAATTCTTGCCTAACAATTCCTAATTCCGCTTTAGCTTCGTCTATCAGAGTGCTTTTATGGCTGCTGCTGTCTTTTTTCAACACTTCGCTTTCACTTTGAATCTCAAGAAAATCTGCTAGTTGTTTTGTCAGACTGTCTTTTTCTGCCATCATAGTTTCTAGGAGTACGTTGCATTCTGATACGCGATTTTCCAACTTTGTTATAGTTTCTTTTGAGCCTGAATATTCTTGATCCAAATATTCCCATTTTCCTTGCAATTCAGCATGTTTTTCTTCTAATAACTTGTATTCCAATATGGAGTTGTTAAGGAGTTTCTCTGATGCTTCAAATTCTTTTTGAAGACAATCCAATTTCTCATGAATCTTTGCCTTGTCTTCATGAGCTAATGCCAGTTCCTCCTTAACTTTGTCCAATTCAAGAGCTTCTTCTTTTACAGCACTTAGAACACCGATTTCAATCAACAGTTCCTGGAATAACCATTTTACAATATTTTCAGTGCTTCATTTTTTTTATACACATGTTAAAAAATATAACAATTTTAAGTAACATTTGCCATACGCTATTCTTGACTTGTATTTTTTTAATTTCTTCTTGCAGACATTGAAACGTTGTGCTAGCAGTTTCCTGCTTCATAGTCAGGCAATCAACAAGCTCTTCCAAATTCTATAATTTCACTACATTTAGTTAAAACCAAAACTAAAAACTGAATAATAATTTACATAACAGAACAAGCACCTCAATTTTTCTACTTAGATTTGCATTTTCTTCCTCTAAAAAAGAAATTCTGCTACAGTCTTCATTTTTCTGTAAGATGACAGAATCTAGCTGCATCTGAAATTAACAATGGATAGGGAGTATTGGAATTTAATAACCAGAAGCATTTTCTGGGGTGTGTTATTGCTATTGCCTTGTCACGCTACAGGTGTGTAAATTTGAACATTTTCACTGCAATAACACGAAAATTGGCCATTGTTGCCAGTGTGCATTCTCAATAACATTATTGAAATATGTGTAATCAGTTCTTAATATTTATAGTTTACCTTAAATTCTTCGTTGTGTTTAACTTTTTCTTGCAGTAGTGTTTCCAAACTAACATTTTTATTTCCAAATTCTACAGAGAAACATATATTAGCAGTGAATACTAATTTAATTTAAACAATACTTCTTGATCTTTGCAAGTCGATTCAAAATATACTCACCATCACATTTTAATTTCATTTTCTGCAAGAGCATCAGTTGTTTTTTAACTTGTAAAATTAACTCTTCTTTTTCCATTTTATCCCAATGCAGTTTAGTCTGTTTCTTGGTCTCCAAACTTGATTGGCTTTTTTCATCTTGGTTCTCTGCCATTTTTGACTAAATGAAAACAAGTTGTAAACATGTTCAACCATAAATAAGGCAATGGAAATGTAGTCCATTTGCAATAATATTATTAATGTAAGAGACTTTGATAGTGTGCATCTATTCAATTCAAAGGCAATATATCTGCACATGTGGAAGAGAAACAAGAAAGCCTATTGTTGACAACATTTGTCAACAGATCTAGCACCAGCTGCTAAATAAATCCAAAGACAGTTTCATATTCTATAAACAAGTGGACAGATGGTGTAGTTGTCTCTTTTTACAAGCAAGGAGAATCGCTGTATATCTCTTGGAGTTTTTCTGTACACTTCACAATGGACAGTGTTTTAAGGGCGCCTGTGAAAGGGTATGGGAGGCTTTTTTATTATCATTTTCACCGAGGGCTATGCCATTTCGATGTTTCCTTGGTAATTTTACTATCCTGTTATCATTTATGCCTAGCAACGGTCCTGATATTGCCCACCCTTGCTGCTATACAATGATCGAGTGGAAAATAGCAACAATTTACTAGTACTACCTTGCAACCTTATTCTGTTCAAATTGTTACATAAAAGGCAAATACAAAGAAATAGTTGCTTTAAGTTAAAAAAACAAGAAATCATTGACATATTGTTCGCAGTTTTGTCGCACAACAACGTTCAGATTAAGCGACAGTTCTACTACCTTCCACTAACTTAGCCCATAAGCCTACATTTGCAACTTCTCCCCGCCCCTTGCCCAACTTAATATTCAAGACATACTTACATAAACGAAGCTTCCTTCGGCACTTTATGATAAATATAGATGACTAAAGCATCGTTGACTACAAGGAAGACGATAGCTGACGGATAAACCGAAATGAAACTCAAATGACATCGGAATCACCGTCTCAAATTCCGAACTAGCCAACACGAAGAACTGAAGTGATGACGTAGAATCTCAACAGGTGGCGTTACTTGAATCAGCTGCGTACAGGACACAACAAAAGTTGATCATGTTTTTTCACTCAAATTAAAAATCAAAACGCTCTATCATAGGAGGCTATGGCTCTATCCATTATAATTAAGCTATCAGAAGTCACGAGTCCTTACTTTTCTTTTATAAATGAGAAAATTACACCGGAAGGAAAATTCAAGAATACAATTATGTTTATGTGGCAGCATATAACATACATGTACATATTATGAAATTACAGCCTTTAGACAATTGTAATATCATTATATGTTATATGCTGCCACAAAAGCATAGTCTTATTCTTGAATTTAACTTCCGGTATAACTCAAATAAATTGGATATAAATGTACAAATTTCAACCTCTACCAAATGGCATTTATTTTCTAGCAGTATGGCACTTAGTTGAATTGAACTGAATTAACTCTTGATATAATATTTATGTGGCAAATACGTATAAAGGTTTTCACATTTTTCAGTTTATTTCGAAATTAAAAAATAAATGTCAAGTCAAAATAGACTGAAAGAACGTGAAACTAGTGAAATACTATATAATAACAGCTCTTCTAATTGAGTAATGCAAAAGAAAGGTTTTGTGAATATATACAATACGTGTATCTTATCATTGTCTCTTTATGATTCCTTTGTCTAGTAAACCACTTTATCTTCACTCTTTATTATCACAAAAAGGATGGCGAAACTGTAGAACACCAAAGCTGCGTGTGATTGCTGAACGTAAGGGGCTGCCAAATTGTCATTTTTATTAATTCTTGACAAATTTGTCTTCGTTTATGATCTACAAGTTGCGAGGCAGTGTAGGCACCGATGCTAATTTTCACAACAGTAAAACAGAAACCAACGAATTATTAATTTGATCGCAAAACAAACTTACTTCAAATTTTAATTTTTTTTCTTTCTATTTGAAATCGCTGTTTTCAAAACATGTTGTCGTTTGATACCTTTTTAGCATTTTCATATAATTAGGAACATACGTTATTTTACAAACACACAGCTACATAATTCAAGCATCTCCATTTTTACAACAGACACATTCACTCGACATCAGCTTCTAACAATGAATAATCAGTAAACCAAGGACGAACTTTAAAGGATACTGTTTGGATTTGGAATAGGTTTGAATTACAAACTCAAACTAAATATTTAAAATGTTATAATTGAATTACAATTTGGCATTATGTCAATGTTAAAATTCCGAAAATCAAGCCTGTGATACTACTGTACACACACTATTTTTTAAAGTGTTTGTTACTTTTCTTTTTCCCCTAAGAACTAAATAACGAAATAATTCAAAAGAATAAAGCTCGATTTAAACTCGTACAAATATTTGACGTTTTCTTACAGTTCTGTAAAATTAGAAAGTAAAAACAGATGGCGAATTCTCATCTTAACCTGAATGCATTATTTATCGCAGCAAAGATTTTCGAGTTTGTAACCTACCCAATGGTATTTATTATAGGAACTAGTTTTGATTTTTATATGCCTATTCATTAAATAAAATTAAAGTTACATTCAGAAAATAATTTCTATAAATTGACCCTTTCACACACAAGGTATCTTTTTTTTAGTAACTATGTTTCCATTTTGACATATGGTTTCAACAGATAAAATGGGCAGTAAACCAAAAATAGATCTGAATTTGAACGCCTACAGTGTGATCTGTAGACATGTGCACCAAAAGCAACAGGAACAAGATTTCATCCCACGACCACGGGTCTATACATCAATAACATTTGAAGATATGCTTTGAAATATTTCCAGAAACTGCAGCAGCATCAAAACAAAGTATTTCGTTGGTACTACTGAACTTTGAAAATTTCATTTCCTTGAAAAGCTCCAATAGCGACAACTTCTTTGCAGTTCATAATATGCAAAGCGTGATTAAATACACTTTATCTAGCATAAATGTCTCCTTTACGTAAGACATATTCATACAACATTAGAGCACATACGGTACAATCTCTGAAATGGCTGATAAGATTTTCTCAATCACATAGTGCCATATATATTGCACAAACGTTACAATCAAGCAATACACATTTTCTCTTAGATAGAATTCGAACCAATGTTTTGCCATTTTTATTTGGTTACTTTTTAGGGGCTGGTCCCACAATAGGATGATACAGTGAAAGCTCGATAACTCGACTTCCTATAAATAGAATAATACGCTAACTCGAACTTTTAATCAAGTCCCG
>JAQIXS010005151.1:0-13320 GCA_034700785.1 Rossiulus vilnensis
GAGCTCGCCATGTGATAGCAGCGAATCGACACGTTTGTCGGCCATCTTGAAATAACGTCTGTTAGTGACGCAGAAGTACTTAGGCGAAAAAATACTCATCGTGAAATAGCAAATTTTTAACGTCACCATTGTCCACCATTGTTGAAATCGACGTCATTGGGTCCCAGGATGACGTCATTGCGATTGAGAATGACGTCATTGCAATTGCTTACCTCAAAAGGCGAACTAATCAATAAAACAAACAAATTATGAATAATCATAAAGTAATTTACTATGAGTTTTAACTGATCATTGTGCAGTTTAGACAAATTCAAAAATTATTTAACCAACATATTTTAACTTACTTTGGAGTTTGTATTCTGTTAACTTTGTCTGTTGCTAGTTAAATTTGATTAAGGTTAAAGTGTAAACCATTATGTAATTTAATGAACAGAAATTTTCGTATGCGAAGGATGATGATGATAATATGAGATTGGTAATAGCAAGCTCTCACTTGAGCTTCTTTACCAATATGATGATGATGTAAACTGTCATTTTATTTGATTAAATAAAATTTGGTTACTATTAGTGGCTTTTTGGACTTCTAATATAAGTATGGTTATTGATATCACTACATTTTTTTACTAATACCACCCCATATCAGTATATTTGTACTGACATGTACTGTTCTTTCCACCAGGGGGATTCTAGACTAAAACAGGAATTCGACATGTATGTGTTCCCATTAATACTGCATTATTTTCATTTATGGACCTCTCTGAAGATGGCGAATGCGCGCAGATGGAGTCACGTGTCTTCCGCCACTTCCTTCCGGTCGACGTTATCGGCGGAGGGAAGAAGGAAACGCTACGGCGCTCTAGTACGCGGCTGATGCAAAACGAATGACTTACTTCATTTAATTAAATCGTGTCCTGGTCCATAAATCGCTGGCAAAAGGCCTCTTCTCCCACTGGATGAGGTTTTCACTAAAATGCGATTTATGGCTTATTTGGCTTTTATGGCGCTCCTATCGGCCACTCCGCGCAAAGGTGTGGTTGCGAACACTGCTGGGCATTAATTGCGAATTAATGCATTTTCGTTAATTCAGAACCGGCTGAGCTGGTCAAGCGACCAGAAATGGACTGACCAGCCCGTTAACGCCCCGTATTAAAGGAAAGATGTTTATTTTGTGTGTGAAAACAGCCCCTAGAGGGATATGCCAGTGGGTTTGCATTCAAAGAGTATTGGCCGGGGTTTGGTTCTGGTCATAAACCGGTTTATAATTGACCCGTAGTTATTTTGTCTTTTGAACATTCTGAAATATCTGTATTCGATAGACTTTTAATTTAAATTTTCTTACTAAGATTAAGGAACAATTTGGTGAGCGTCTATACAGGTCATTGAAGTCTTTGAAAATTCATTAATGTCAGTTTTTTATTACTCGGGTTTAGATCATTGGACAGTTTAGAAAACTACCAAAAGTATATCACAAATGCATTCTTGTCCAGTTTCCGAATATATTCTTAAATAATCCTTGAAAATGCAATACGTTCGTCTTAATGTCAGTATATTTTATTTATCGTGATAAATTATTGAAAGTTTCGGAAACTCCCTAAAGTATATCACGAATGCATTTTATTCCAATATACTTGGATATTTAACAAAAACGTTAACACTTTTTAAAGTTACTCATAGATAACATAGAAATTTTGTTTTTAAATTAATGCTTTTGATACTCATTTAAATTCAATTTCTTGGAAGTAGGGTTCATGGGAAACTCGTTTATGTTGCTCGTTAGGTTGTTCAAATCTAATAAAATCCTAAAGTGGGGAGTTCTCGGTGGCAGAAAATGCGAAATGGATGCTAGTTTTTATTTCTCTAACATTCATAAATATTGTAAAATATATAGTCATCTCTGGGAATTGTGACGTCACATCTTCGCTTACTCCATTTTTGAAATTGGATTTTGTATTCGCTTTTGATCCTCCCGTAAGGCACATTCAAAGCACCTGATGACTTCAGACCCAGCTCGCATTTTTACATACATATTAACATTTGATATAAATTAATTTATCTGATTTTCTTACCTTGACAGACCGTGATCAATCATGTCGCGTATTAGCCGCGGGCTAAGGCCGCGCTTTTAAGTGGCGCCCTCTAGCCCAGCACGAGCGGAAACTTGTCTTCTGCGATTAACACTAAATAGACTTAAATTAAGTTGTGAACATTTAGTTTAGCCAAAATAAAGCTGAGCCAAAGGCATGTCAATCAAGCAAATAAACTGATTAAAAAATTTTTCCTTTAAATACTTATTATAATTGTTAAATTTATTTTTCCTAATGTAGAATTGCTCGTTTACTAGAGTTTAAGCTCTGATTTAGAATTAAAAAATGTACTTAAAAAAAGTAGAAATTTGAAAAAAACAAAGGGACAGCTAATAATGGGGCTTCCCTGCATGGCAATCATGCATTGCGGGTTGCATTTATGACCGTAGTTTAACCCGCAATGCAGTTATGCCTTGCAAAGAAGTAGTTCCGCTTAAGGGATCTGTGTAACTTTTTGTTTTAAAAAAAACTATAATAACACAGGTTATTTTCAATTTACACCAAAGTGCCTCTTCACGTTTAAACAGCAGTTTAAATGCTTAATTTTGCCTGGAGCAATTGGTGAAGCAATGTTTTCATGTCCTTAAAAAATCATAAGAAATTGGTGGTTTAAGCTCTTCAAGCATTATAAATTAGGGTTAGTATTTTATTTGAACATATTTACAGCCTTTGTTTAATTATCAGGCAAGACATACAGGAAACACTTAAAAAGCAATACAACGCACAACATATTCTGTTTTAAAGTCCCGTGGACACCCAGTGCTAAAATGAGTAACTTTTTGAAACTGTTTTTTCTCGCTATCATCGGCAACGACCGAAGTGCAAGTATTTGCTTTATGACACCCTTTATGGGCGCCCCCACCCCGTCCAATATTGTGCCAAATTTACGACGTTGTTATTAACGTCGTTGGGCGAGCTTCGCCCACGTAACAGCGGCGTAAAAACGACGGGAAATATTTCACTTTTACGCCGGATTCGTGTAAAAAAAAATATATATAAAATAAAATAAAATAAAAAATGGCGGCCGGTCTGCTTGGCTTATAAAAGCGTCCGTACGCGTGGTTGCCCCTTGTAAGTGGACTTCTTAACACAACACTAATTGTACATTTATAATATATATATATATATATGTATATATAATAACCGCTGAATATTAAAAGGACCTTTTTTCTGTTCAGGACGCGTCGTGATAAACGCGTTTCGAGTTTGAACAGATGGCGTTGTTGGCGGCGACTTTATACGGCCGTCATAAGTGGTTGGAAAAACATCGACTTAGGCAGTAATCTATATATCTCACTTCAAATATTTGTTTTACTTCTTATTTCGACGCCCACAGACACCATATTGGCGAGAATCGATGGATACGCGCGCGGATACAATTTCGTCGCTCGAAACGTCGACTTGCAGGAGATGGAACGGAAAATGGCGGCTAATTAGGAGGCTTTTCGCCACTTTTATTCACCGTTTCACCGTTGGTTAAAATCAAATCAGGTTTCATTCGTAGGGGGAGCGAATTGCTTCTTAATTTTCCCTTATGGCGTTAAGAGGCTACTGCGCGACACTCGTGAGGCTCCGTCAAAACCCATTGCGCGTGCGTTCTTAGATCACGTGGCCAGTTGCGAGATAGCGTCGCTATGGTGACCGTGGCATGTGGCGTTCTACGTAACCGTGGTAACCGCGGAACAGAGAAGAAAGAAAGAACGTTAGTAGGGAAATGTCATGGCAACCGCGAGGAGCCGTTCCATTATAGAATTCCATTATAGAAGACGTTCACCATGGTAACCGTGGAATATGGCGTTCCATGTCACCGTGGTAACCGCGGAACATTGAGTTGTATAGAAGAAGGAAAGAACGTTAGTAGGGAAATGTCATGGCAACCGTGAGGAACCGTTCCATTATAGAATGTAAGACGTTCACCATGGTAACCGTGGAATGTGGCGTTCCACGTCACCGTGGTAACCGCGGAACATTAGTATGGAAGAAAGAGAACGTCATGGTAACCGTGAGGCGACATTCTATGATAGAGCGCATACTAGGTAACCATTCCCTGGCGTTCCATGAAAGATCGAGTGTGCATAACCATGGTAAGCAATTCAATTCAATTCGGTACGTTACTGCCAGCAAAGATAGGCCATGTGTTTGGGGGTCTTTTATTAATCAACCTAATGGTCACCATTAATATTGTCAAAGGGAATTTCTGTTAGCTTAGGACTATCCTTTGGAAGAGAATTCCGGATCATGAAATATCCTCATAACCAAACGTGGCGTTTGATCCTAAACAAGATGGCTGCATCCAGTATCTATTCAATTTATCCCAAATTCGCCTCTAAAAAGATGCAATTAGTCTGACGATTGAGAGATAAACATGCCGACACCTAATTATCCCGCATGTCCTAAGGGCTCTAAGAAGGAGGACGTAGTATTGTCGCTCGATGTAGTACGGGGAATCTGCCAGGTGGCAGCACCGTAGCGCGCCTGTGTAACCCGTCTAGCACTCTAGCCGTTGCGTTTTCCGTTCCCATTAACACACCCCAATTTTGTTCCGTTAATTACTTTCGCAAATGAGCGCCTCCATTATTAATATTGACCCGTGGCTGCCACCGGCTGCACGAGGCGACTCCTAATTGGTCGACCAACTCGTCGGCCGCCATCTTGCCAATTCAATTTTATACAATGCACTCATCGTAACGATATTGTTGAATAACTCATAACTACCCACTCATCTCTACTAATTGTTTCATTTCAATAGTGAAAACGTTTCCAGGTCACACTCAAGATCTCACTCAAGGTCTAAACAATAATTCTAATGTTTTTTGACACGCTGTTTGACTCGTGCAATGTTTGATGTGCGAATAACGACGTGGAATGAAACCATGGTAACCATGGAACGTGACGCTTTCTTCGAGAACGATTACTACGAGAACCTCGGCGGCATTCTCTATTAGAAGCTAGAACGATAACGATGTTATGGCAACCATGGAACACAAAGTTCTATGCGTTTGATCAGTGAAAGACCTCGAACAATCGTTGATAAATGGCCGTTAAATTATTTGAAAAATCATTCAACTAACTTTCGTGTAGTTAAAGGAATTGGTAAACGTTTTATATAAGTATATTTAAATGGTTTTCTTAAAATATTGAAATGAAAATGAGTTTAAACATCATATTGTTAGCTCTTTGAAAACCTTGATATTTTAATATTTTGACATTTGGGTGTTTTGTAAACGAAAATAAATTGCTGGTTCTGAACTGAATTTAAACCCCTCGAAAGTATTTATTGATTCCTAACAAACAACTATTTTAGAAGCCACTTAAATCCACTTGATCCTATAGTTTCTTTCAAATACTTAGTCTTAAACGTCATTTCACTTGCCTACTTTACTAAAAGCGAAGTAAATTTTTATTTGCAATACCAAACAAATAATCTTTTGAAATCAATATATCTATTAGACGATTGTCCTAAAAGGTTTTGCAAGAAAACTGTCGATAGATTAGAATCAATCTTAGATTCTTAAAACAAATAGTCTTAAAACTAATTTTGAAGACGCCCTGTCAAGTTTTCGTTTAAATTAATTGCTCGCATATTTTCATGTCGACATAAAAAACTGCGTTTTCCTAATCGAGAAATTGGCTCCATCCAAAAGCGATTTGGGTTAGTTTTTTTCGAAATTGCTAGTCACTCGTTGTTATCACGTCATGTTGACACGTCAGTAAATTGCAAGTTTGCCACGAAAAAAGTGTCATCCACTCGTTTCCATCCACTCCCAAAAACAGATGGATTTTGCGGAAAAATTTCACACGACACTCCACGATGCAACAACGTATTATTATTATGTTTTTTAATAACTCGGCCAATGCAGTGCCAAAAAAGCATTTGACATTGAAGTGCACTCTACTCATCGTTCGTTGTCATGAAAACGCGTTGTTTAATGTCGTGACATTCATCTTCGTGGCTTAATGTCGCGTTAAAATTCATCCTAACTTGGTAATGACCGTGCGTGACGATGAATACATTACGAAGAGACTTCGGTGTGTACATAAAGGGATAATTAGAATGGGCGATGGCACGTGTTCAGAGTGCGGTTAATCGATTGCCGTGTTTAATTAAAAACACTTTAATTTAATTGAAAAATGCACCCGATTGGAGTTAAGTCCCTGTACCAAATTTTCCTTACGTTGGGGGAAATCGGCGAACCCTGTTTTGTCATGGAAACGCCATGACGTAGAAATGCCTTCCTTTCATTAGGCTCCTAAATTTTGACGGTGTTAATAAACTGATTTCTAATCACAAAGGATGATCATAACCAGTGAAACCCTTAGCACTGAAGAATACGAAACGCTTATCTCATTATTCTTCCTCTTAACACCAAAAACCTAGGGTCATCCAAAATAGTCGAATATCCAACTTTTGTATGATTAAACAACTCTGATCGTCCAATTTTTATCCTCAAAATGTCATCCTTACCAACAACCCAACAGTAAAACTTTAAATATTTCTTTATTAATCAACACAATTCGTTGGATCAATCTTACCATTGCTGAATTAAATTGAACCTAGTGCCATCCATTCGAACTAAAAGATTCAACCCTGAGTAGTCAGCCTAACCATCAAGTTTCCTGTTTATTCTTATCAACAAAAGCTACAGAAAATAATCCTAAATAACCACTATCGATCAGGGATTAATAAGCCCCTGCTTGGTTCAACTTTACTAAGCCTCGAAAACACATCCTAACTAACAAGACAGCGTGTGATTGTTATCCAACGAAAAGTACTCAACCACTCAAAAGTAAACAACCAAATGCGGTCATTCTAACCAAGAAAGATCGTCCTAACCAACAGCAATCAACCAAATATGTCAACCTAAATCTAACTAACAATAGTCAACCAAGAAAGATCGTCCTAACCAACAGCAATCAACCAAATATGTCAACCTAAATCTAACTAACAGTAGTCAATCAAGAAAGGTTATCCTAACTAACAGTAGTCAACCAGGGAAGGTCGTCCTAACCAACAATAGTCAACCAGTGAAGGTTGTTCTAACAACGAAAGAGTTAACCTCGAAATGTTATCCTACCCAACAGGAGTAAACCTTAGGTCATGCTAACCATCCAAAACCATGAAAAGTAATCTTAACCAACAATAATACGCAAGAGTAGGTGTTATTCTAACCAACTATTATTCATAAATGGAGTGCTCCTAATGAATCATCCTAAGCAACAATCATCAACCGAGGTAAGTCAACCTAGCCTACTATCATAGCTACATGTATTGGACGCCAGTCTAAACAACATGGCGCAATGACTCGATCCTAATCAGCAGCTCAACCATGACAGGGAATTGTAACGAAATCATCCTCTAACCAAATTCGTTTATCAATCAAGAATTACCTTTCCTTTAAAGCTCCTTGCATTGTGTGAAGTTGTGCGATCACGGCATTCTTTTCGTTGTCACATAGTCGTTCGATTCCTAACCACATGTGAGTTTTCTCGTTTCGCTCCTGTCTTCCGCAGTATTCTCCTGAACATAACGAAGCAAGATTTTTGTGTCTTATCGATTTTTTTTGCCCCTGTTTCTCTTGTCTCCTCTCCTCCTCCACCACCTCACAGCCTCCCAAGGCTCGTCTAAGCCAGCCATCTTCGCTCGAATTTTCCCCACACATCTCGGCGAAAAAAACTACCATTGACTAGATGAAATGTGACGTCACTTCCGAGGCGTTGTCGGCCATCTTTGCGAACCAACACATTTAAAAGGTTCTCTTCTCCTTACCCTTTGCCCCTATACGAGTAAGGATGCCACCCTGTTATGCACGCACGTTAGCAGTGATTGCCGCTGTACAGGGGCAGCCGGTTTTTGCTGTTATTGTTTCGTTTATTGTCATTGTTGTTTAGATTTTATTGTTTACTGCCCTCATAACGGTACAGTGCCTGAGAAACTCTTAAGAGCGGCTCATTAACACGGTTGTTGGAAAGAACGTTACACCCGCTTTTAATTGGCTGATAAACTATTGTTTAGTGTGTTGTAAATGCTTATTTTAGTGCTTGCTAAATGATATCTTCTTAACCTGCATTCAATTATATGTATTGGAAATATTTGAGTTTACATCGGGAATTATTTTTGATGTATGTTATTTTGCTGGTCTATCTTTAGTGTTTACAATTCTGCAATCTCAGTTTTCCTTTTGTCGTTTGTGTTATATGAATTTTTTTTTTGTGGATTGGAAATTTATTCTAGTTAGAATCATTTTCTTGTAAATCAAAATAAACACGAAAGGTTCTTTGTAAAGCTGCTTTTATTCACACGCTTTAAGAATCGATTCCGTTATGAAGCTTTCCTTTATACAACAAAACATCTAAAATTCATGTATTCTTTTTGTTATTTTTAGGAGGGGATTTAATGAGGGTGGGTGGGGGCTGCTAGAAGATGAGTTATAGCTTGTAGGAAAGATTTATCTCAACCATCTCTCCAACAATAATTAACTTTTCTTGCATCCTTATCTACAGTTTTCCAATAGGCTACGGGCTTAATGTAAATAAAAAAATATAATGATGAGACGAAAAACGCTGAAAACGAATTCATTTCCTTTCTTTATAGCATAACAATGAAATAAAAACAAAAACACATGCTTTATGACGAGGGAAGCTGCATTTATAAACTTTAGGAATTTCACTAAAACAAAGGAGGATTCACTGCTGTAAAAATATTTTGATATGAATGTAATAATAAGAGTAATCTTAACTCTGGAATACATTGCACGTCTCGTACAATTTTCTTAAAACTAGTCATTTAATTCTATAGTTTTTGTAAAAAAGGGATTGATATTATCTTATTAATGCTTAAAAGTCATTAAATTAGTATTTGTTATTTATTTGACAGCTTAGCAAAATAGCGAAAGTATTTTACGTAGTAATTTAAATGTCTTTAGTTTAAGATGTTAAATTTAACTTATGATGATAACACCTGTTAAAAAATTCTAAAAAAGGAAAATGCGCTTTCACCATGATTTTTCTTTTAACCGTCTAAAACCAATTAAATTTTCTTTATGAAATTGAAATATTTAAAAAAAGTTTAGAACACCATACATATACACTCAATCTTATTTAAAGTACGTTTTAGTCTTTGAACTCTCACTGATTTTACATTATCTGAATATTTTTCAACTGTATTTAATTCTAACAAGTCATTACATTTACATGACCTGATTGTGATCTAAACTGTTTGAAACGTAAATTTTTAAAATGCTAATGTAAGTAAATAGTTACCTTTAAATAATATAAAATAGTTGATTTAATTTACATTATCAAATACTGCTAACATTCTGATTTTATGTGCAGTTTAGTTTCAATTAAAATCTAAAGTAGGCAAATATTGTTTAATGACCTAAGAAAGATTGCTTAAATTTATAGATGTCCTATTGGTACCTCCTTTCTTCAAAACCCCTTTAAATCTAATTAAAATTCCAAAATGTTTTATTAAATTAGGTGAATTTTTATTTAAATGACATATTTTGATTCCTGGAATTCATTTAACCAATTCCTGCTTAAGCCCTGCTTTTTTACAAGAACTGTTTAAATTCGAATAATTTGATTTTTTATCTTTGAATTAATACGGTTACTTATATTTCTTAAAAACACTTGTTAACTTATCCGAGCAGTTTTCAAGTCAACGTTTGTCCGTTGTATGAATAATTTGATGTCACATGATGCATGAATAATTTGACTCCCACAGGGGTAGTCCATAAATCTACAGTTTCTTAGCAAATCCAATGATGACGGTAGGCCTTGCTGAACAAGATATGGCAAATGTTAATTTTTTTTTGTCTGATGTATTTCTACATTTCGTCTGTTTTGCCTTCGAGTCTGAATTTGGCAATCATGTATGCAGCGTGTTTTTGCGTTTTTATGGAGATCTCAATCTTTATTGAATTTCTACTGAATTTTAACGCGTTTGTTCATAAGTTGGAAAGAAGGGGAAGGGAGAAGGGCGTGAACGGAAGTGTCGATCGCCCACCCTAATATCGACCAATGGTAAGGACCCGTCGGTAAGCCGACATATGATGCATCCGCCCGTCGGTAATTCAATTCACGCTCGTTAGGAGCGCGACGAGATTGGATTTTTCCCTGATTGCAAATGGCGGCCAAACCAATTTGCATTAAATCTACTTTTAAAAAGATGGCTTCATTCCTTTCTTCACACTCCAAAATCTGGTTTTTAAACATGTTTTACTTATTTATAAAGATGTCAGAAGCACACGAAACACGTTCGCCTTTTGGATGCTTCGACACAAATTCTTACAAAAAATTGCAGTTCTGATAATTGACATGATTGGGCATGATAAAACGTGCTAAAACGGGTCTTCTAATTAAAATGTTCGTGCCACAAGTTTGTACTATATTCGCTTTTTACAATTCATGTTAATAAGAAATGTAAAGCTAGAAATAAATTGAATTTTTCATGAAAAACGGACTTATACAGGGTGTCCTAAACGTTGATGCGTTTTTTACACTGTGTTTGCAGTGTTTGTTTTGTGTTTTATGTAGGAAATAGATTAATGTTCTATTTTTGGTATTTGATTGCAGTGTTAATTACTGATGCTTTTTTTTAATGAAACGACATCTCGTATACATGTATAGTACGCACTTAAATAGTTTGCAATAGTAAAATGCTGGTAAAAATATCTCATTTGTCGAAATATATTTCATGCTAATAAAAAAATGCACCATTTGAATAAAATGTTGCGAAATAATGTTTACTCCAACATAATGTCTTCATATAAGCGCAGAAAGAAATGAGAAAATTAGTGGCAAAAAATAATAATAAAATTCCATATTTAAAATGGTGTAATTTTAATGTTTGCAAAAAAAAAACACCTCATTACCCGCATTATACCGATAAAGATATCTCAAGTGTTGTCTTTTTTTCCCCCTTCCTAATATGAATATAACATTTTCATGAATATGAAATGGAAGCGTGTACTGCATCTCTGCTTTATTGTACGTAAATTAAGTATTTATGAATATGAAACTGCATTACATGCATGTATAGGCTCGGTTTTTTACGGCGGTTCTTACAAGCGTTTTTGTTACTACTTCAGATAAAGCAATCTAATTGGCAAAATGTACTTTTTTTTACCGACCGGATGTCATGGAAGTATTCCTTACTAACCGACTTGAATTCGACATAATACAGTCT
This sequence comes from Rossiulus vilnensis, assembly GCA_034700785.1. Lineage (NCBI taxonomy): Eukaryota > Metazoa > Arthropoda > Diplopoda > Julida > Julidae > Rossiulus > Rossiulus vilnensis. The sequence goes on from JAQIXS010005151.1 coordinate 11,275, forward strand.
TTCCTGTCTATGTATGTCTCCTCCTTTGGTAGTGACACCCCAGTAAGGGCCAACGTAAGGTGCCCTTTACGAGGGCCGGGTTCCTACCTTTTAACGAATTGTCTTTCGAGCTTTCGAACTGTCTTTTTAACTTTATATTTATTGTCAATTATATTGTTGCAACATTTACTACTAGATTTTCTAAATACCAATCGGCTCATAGGGTTAGAATTCCCTAATAGCCTAAACGGTTGTTGTTGTTGTACTTTTAAAATCTTAATATTGACTCTCCTTTCATGGGAATTTAAGTGGATTCAGCCAAATATGATATCCCATCACATTCTTAAAGTCTTCTTAAATTTTTAATTAATACCACCAAACAAAATAGCTAAGCCATACAAATTTCAAACGACTGTGTGGCAAGTTTTTGAGCAGTAGGACGTTTCATAAATTCCGTCTTTTGCCCTCGTCCCATTGCTGGTGAAATCGCTTTTTCTGAAATGGGGCGTGTTTACTCCCCCTTATCTCGATATCTCGTTGGTCTGTCTGTTTTAATGACAATCGATTTCGCCTATTCGCATTCTTATTGTTCGACCGCGTTTTTTATTGACAATATTTTATCTATTGCTCTTTTTCGTTGCGCCGCATTCTTTTCGTGTCAAAACGGTTTACTCGGAAGCAGCCGTTCGTTTAATCTTTTATTTGATTTCCAGATAGGGACCGGAAGAAATATGAGATCAGGCACGCAGAATGACGCATTTCGGGGTTACGAAGCCCCTCCCCCTTGCCTCGGTTCCCTTGCCCCCGAATCGATCGAAGTCCTCTGAAGGGCGGCCGTTGTCGGCCATCTTTGCGAACCCGGCGCTCGACCTACAGAGCCGCTCATTGGTGCGTTCGGTAGAGCGCGAAAAACGCAACAAATGCCTTTTTTACACCTCTGTCCTATCTCAAGCCGTTTTCGAGTTACTGACCGATTACTGGGATAAGCACTCGTGCTGATGGCAAATGGTGAGCGAAACGTTCGATTTGGAACGTGTTCTAGAACATGTACCTCATCACAAAGAGTGAGCGGAACGTTCGATTTAGCACGTGTTCTGGAACATGTACCTCATCACAAAGAGTGAGCGAAACGTTCGATTTGAAACGTGTTCTGGAACATATGTACCTCATCACAAAGAGTGAGCGAAACGTTCGATTTGGAACGTGTTCTGGAACATGTACCTCATCACAAAGAGTGAGCGAAACGTTCGATTTGGCACGTGTTCTGGAACATGTACCTCATCACAAAGAGTGAGCGGAACGTTCGATTTGGAACGATTTGTGATTATGAGTTCAGCACAACCTGTCCAGTGGTGCTTAATGAGCGAGGGCCAAACAAGCTGCTGAAATGGTATTCGTTGAAGCGAAGCTCCGATGGTCGTCATCCGTTCAATTTCCTACTTGACAACCGGACGCTTGACCACTCGCACGCGCCACTGGACAGCCGAATATCTAAGGCATTTGTTCTCCTAACGATGGCCACGACGATAATGAGGCTCATCCTTTTGTTCGATGGGAAATGAGAATTTCTCGCTGAATTTCACCCTCTGTTGATGTTATCTTCACACAAAAGATCTAGAATAAAACGCGGGATTTAAATCCAAACCAACTGGGGTTCGAACCTAAACTGCGTTTAGTTCGCCACATGGTACTGAGAGCGCTATCGGAGAGTAGCTCCCGCGAGTCGCTAGGCGTTCACTGTTTTTGTGTGGACGGAACTATTGGCTCTTGAGATGTGGCTCTCGCTGTTGCAACCTGTTTCGAATAGTTGAGAGCTTTCGATTAAACGGAACGACATGACAGGCTTAGCATAAGCAGACTTCCGGTGTGAATTTTTCAACACGAGTGATGTTTCTTGCTCAATGCGTACCTCATATCCGCATCTGATATGCTAATCACTGAAAATATCATGTACAGTATATTCCAACCAGTTGTGATTCAGAAGTTGATCCCAACCAGTTGTAATTCAGAAGTTGATCCCAACCAGTTGTAATTCAGAAGTTGATCCCAACCAGTTGTAATTCAGAA
>JAQIXS010005152.1:0-13319 GCA_034700785.1 Rossiulus vilnensis
CTCCGAGATACTAAATCAACTTTTTCAACATTTTCGCCTATGGCTTTTCATTATTAAAAATAATGGTATTAGTTAACAAATTTTGTAAAAAAATTATCGGCTAAATCACCAGATAAAAATAATAAATAATAAAAATAATGATATTTGCCAGCAACTTTTTCCATAAAATTGAAGGCTAAAATTATAGATTTCAAATGTAGTTTTTCAAATTTTCACCTGCGGCGTTCCCCACCCCCACAAGAAATGTAAAAAAATAATCCTGACTCCCTTTAAAAATATCCTGGGTCCGCCTATTATAGTCCTACATGTAAAATCCAAAGTTATCCTGTCAGATTTTCTCTCCGATTATTATCAACAATATAAAGAAAGTACGAGCTAGATTATCATGGATGTGAGAACGTTTACCTACAATAATGAACTGATTCTTACTGATACCAGTATAGATGTGCTGATACCAGCACAGTTGTATACTGATACCAGTACAGTTGTGTACTGATACCAGTACATATGTACTAATATTTATACTAATCAGTCAATCGTTTGTACAAATATGGTCAATGTGTAAATGGTAAGTGGCCAAAGTATAAGGGGTAAGTGTGGCTAATGTAGAACGTGTATGTGGCCAACTTATAACAGGTGCGGGTGGCCACTGTATAAAGAGTAGGCGTCCAAAGTACAAAGGGTAATCGGCCAAAGTATAAAGGATAAGCGTGGATAAAGTTTATGTGGCCAAAGTATGAAAGGTAAGCGTGGCCAATGTATAAAGGGTAGGCGGACAATGTATAAATGAATTGCAACATTTGAATGACCATCTAAAGGTAAAACTGCTTATGCAAGACCACGAAAGAGCAGTCAGATAACAGGTCCCTAATTAACATCCATTCCTTCAACTTACTGGAATTGCCGAAACAGTAGAGTGATTGACTTTCTAGTCGATGGCCGTGGGGTCGCACACCAGGTTTGCTGATTTTTATGTACTGTTACTTGTACTGACATCAGTACATGTACTGGTTTTTAGGACTATTGAGCTGTACTGATCAGTACAGATCAGTAGAACCAAAATTCTTACTGTACTGATGTTTTATACTGACCATGTACTGATCTTTCCTCCAGGGTTAAGTCCCATCTTGATCGCACTTTACATTTGCACTTATATTTTTATTATTTGCGAGACCCTCTCATCTATGCAGCACCAAATTACCTTAGGATTGCATATCAATATTGCTTATCTGCACTTAAAGTTGATTCCCTCCACCAAATTAGAATTTACAAGCATAGTATTTTTTTCCAAAAATATTTCATTTTTTTAATTACAAAATTGAACTTACAATTAAAAATGGTTTTGTCCTAACGTAGCTCTTGATTTCTTGCTAACATTGAAGTAGGGCCTATTGCAAATAAATTGTTCTCTTGAATTCAGTTTTCCGTTGCGAAGTATAAGAATACGAATCAGTAAGGGGTCTCTAAGGCCTACGATGACATTCGTTAGAAAGTTTGGAGTAATAAATAAATGTTAAATTGAGTACACAATGTAATTTATAGAGCGTATTTGGGGAGCAACCTAATCCTAAAATGGATACAAAGAATTCATGTTTGATAATTTCTTTACTTATGTCTTTTGTTATGTTCTTATCTTTATATTTGTCATTCAAAACTAGACGTTTATGTTATTACTGTATTTGGAAACCATCAATTGGGATTTACTTGTCTAAATTACGCTATGTATACTCCGTAGGCATCAAGGTACATGCATGCTGTATTTCAAACCATGATTCGTAGCCCCATCTGTTGAGCTTATTAGTAAAATGATTATTTGAATTTTTTGGCGGGACCTATAGCGTGCTCAAACAGAGGAATTCAGCTAAATAGTTGAAAATGTGAAAAAAGCTAAAGGATAATTTTTTTAGTAAATAATTCATTGCCATTACAATTGTTTAACCAATTGTGTTAGTTTTGTCTAGTGTCATAACACAGTTGCAAACAACAGTTTGCATGCAGCTGTGATGTGCATGTAAGTCATACACCACAATTAGGTGTTAAAATCGTTTATATTCCATTATGATTACCCCTGATAAAGATTTCATACATGCTTTTATGCTGTATATGCCTACTTAGCCCTATGCACTGATAAATATAGATAAGGTACATGTAGAACTGGTACAAATGTACTTAAGGCCTATTATCAAATCCTTGCATACTTGCACGAGATCTGGCGACAAAACTACTACCTGCGTGGTAACAAGGAAAAACAGGCGTTTAGAAATGAAGGCTTACAATTTATTTTTTTTTCCGTAAAACTTAACAAGAAAGGCATGTTTTTACAGAAATTTTCCTAGATATTGCAAATGACATTTTATTGAATGTTTCACTACAAAAATGAAACAGATGAGGTGTGAGGTGTAAAGAAACCTAAACGCTAAAATGTTCCGATACATATGCATACATTATGGATGCCAAACCATAACTTACCAAGGGCCAAAAAATAAACTTTTCAGAAAAGGGAAAAACTGAATAGTTTCGTGAAAAATATGGACAGCACTAATCTGATTTTGTTCAAACGACAAGAAGTTCAGACGGCACAACGTATGATGTTCAATTACGAAAACATAAACAAAAACTTGTTGAAAAAATTGTTTTTGTCAAAATTTTACCAAACAGTCACATGCGCCACACCCATGGCACCACATATAAGCCTTCAAAACACCTTCTTCTCTGGTGGCAAGTAGGACAGCAGCGCATTAACGTCATTCATTACTGCATATTGATGTCCAGGTTTTAATACTCACTTCTGAAACATGTTTTTGGAAGTACTGTCGTGGTTTTAAGGGACCAAAATTGGATAACCTCTACAATGTTTAGAGCTAGAAAAAACGTATTGTGGAGGATCTTGCGCTTAATACCTATTGGTTTGGCACCCTTCACTAGTTGGTGCTGAAATTTAGTGCTATCGATTGTTGCTAGATGGTGCTTACAGTTTCATGTCTGTCTAGACGCTGTGTGGGCACGTGACGTGACGCAATTATCGATCGCGTTTACTCCGTGACGTCAATGTTTTCCCGCTTACCTTTTTGCAGGGCACGTGACGCACATATCGGCTTTGGTTGAATCGCTGAAGGATCGCAAATCTTCCAAGTCCGGATTTCGCGAATCTCGGTTATCTCTTTCATATTGATCGAGGCGGAATCGCGCGTATTAGGCTTGTATTTTTTTTGTTTTTTTTTGCAAAAAAAATATACTTATCATATAACTATATTATTTCGCAATACGATTTACCGGAAAATTAATATTGTATCATCATCTGAGGCACCATTATCAAGATATCAGAAGCTCCGTGCCTCCATCAGCGATGATTCATGGCCACTTCCGTTTCCGGGGGTAACAACAGTGGCGCGTGCTTGCGCAACCGTCACGTGATCAACCCATGGGGCTGACCCGGTGAACCCCAGGGTTATCTGCATGGCTTCCAGGGCCAAGTCGAGGGTCAACAAGCGGGACAGGAGAAAGGTAAAATCCCTTGCATGGTATTCAACATTAATGCTTTTTGGGATTTTTTTTTCCGTTTTGGGAGTTAAATTTTAAACCACTTTAAGTACTGCATCACCAGGCAGTTTGATTTTTTTCTGCTAATTGTTTTATTTTATGAGCACTGGTCAGCGATTATTCTAGGGTCTGTCCGGTAATTGGCTATTTTGGGCGCTTTGTACTTTTTGAGGTGATGAAAGATCTTAGAACTATTTAACTTGATGATGAAAAGAGCTTAGAAATGATGAAACCTGACTTGATGGTTATGTTATGCTTGATTAGAGAATGTTAGAAGAAGAGTTTGTTACAATGGTGGTAGCATGGCAATTTTTTTGCATTTGACTGTATACGTTCAAAATAGTGTTCATAAAACCTGCACATGACCATTAAAACTAAATAATTATCCTATAAATTGCATTTTAGAACTATTTATGTCCATATCCTAATATACTTTTATATTCCCAAATCAGTTCATTTCATTTTATTAAACGTATTTAAAACGATATTTTGAACTAAATCAGTGCCTCAAAGGCAGTGGTCACTTATTATTAACCGCTTCTTATCTAACAATGTTGTAACTAGCAGTTTTTGGTTTAGATTTTGGCAAATTAAGATCATCTTGAGGTGCATTTTGGATCACAAGCTAATCTTTTTTTTGTGTACTGCTACATTTTCGTTATTTTTTGTTGTAATTAAGTTTTCTTTATGTTTTGTGTATTTTAGCACTGTTTTTTTGGGGTTTTTTTTTGTAAGGTCGAATCTATGTAATGTATTGCATTGCATTTACCATACCCGTTTAATAATATACAATATAGCAGAGCAGTGCAGTCCTGAAGTATTTCTCTGAAAACAATTACATGTACATTGATAGTTGTCGATCAGTGGATATAAAATTTGAATGTTTTGCTTCAGAGCTGACCATCCCCATCCCTAGACACAGGTGCAAAATTACATTATTTTTCTTTTTTTAAAGATTATTTGTTGCGTTTGGTCCAGTCGGTCTTTGCTTCACCTCTTTTACCTCGAGGTGTAAAGGGACATAAATGTCAAAACAATCCACGTTTACTTTTCCACAAAATTCTGCATTTAATCCTGGCCCATCTTCTATTCTCGTCTATTTATAGCTAGATTCAGGTGCAAAAAAGAGCATTTCAATGACATAGCCGGATTCTTTGTCTCGTCTGACTAGTTCGGATTTCTAGTCTGCTTTTCCAAAATTTTATCGATTTGCTTCCACCATCCCTATTTTCCGGAAGTGTCCATTCCTGTTCCGCTCGCTATCCCATGATGCACCTGCCCCTCCCTTTGCCTCCGTTTTCGAAAATGGACTCTTTCTGGCGTAATTTAGCCCTAAAAGCTCCATCTTTTGTCTCCTCCGCCATCTTAAGACTCCTTTCTTAATCTCCTTTGCCCCAAACACATGCCATTCGCCATTAATCAAGGAAATAAGTCCACCGAAAAGATGAATTAATTCCACTCTTCGTGTTCCGGTTGTTCCTCCCTGGAAAATGTGACCCGCTTGCCTGGGCCAAATTGGCAAATTTTCTGTGATAATGAATGTTTGGGTGCGACCCATAATCGCAATTCTCGAACGTTGCACCGGCACGAATATCAAGGAAATTTTACCCGTCTTAATTAGGACTCGTTCGTGCCAATTAATCGGCGTCATTAAAGCTCAGAAAAGCCGCAGGGATCTAACGGGGGCGGATTAGCGAATTTCGGCCCACAACTAAGAGAAATTTTCGCGAATTTTTCTCGCCAGAAAAAAAATATTATCTGCAAAAAAAATGCCGAAAATGATGGAGATAACTATGCACAAAATACCGAAGAAAGGATTTCGGCTGAAATTGGTGAGTTCCCCGTCTGGGATTTCCTGAAATTTTGCGAAAAATGGGTGGAGAATTTGTGTTTGGTATTTTTGCCGACGTTGTATCACGTCTTGGTGAAAAAAGAGTTGCCTACCGTGAAATTGGGAGCTGACAGGAATTTCCCTCACGTCTGCAATAAAGACATTTGTAAAATTCTTTCATAATGTGGTATTTTGTAATAAGTCTTAAAATTGTGATCGTGGGATAAATGGTGTCAATTTGATGTATACGTATTTTGATGGTATCATTGGAGGCTAGTAGTTTCTAATGTTACAAAAAAATCTCTAAAATCTGTAATTCATTGTGCAAAAGTGCCATCAGTTAACGTTATCCATGTAAAAATGTGTTCATCCTGTTTGATTTTTTACGGAAAAGAATTCGCAAATCTCTTTAATTTTGGCACTAATTGGTTTTGAAGAATTCTAAATAAGTTATGCATGTGTTTTTTTGGCTCCTCCATTGCGGAATGTACAGTATTTCTGAAATTGTATTTTTCTTAAAAATTGTGTCCATCCGGTTGAATATGTTGAGAGATAAATTCTCAAATTTCATACATTTTTGGCACAAAATATTTTGAATCAGTATTAAATAGGCTTGTTGGTTTGGGCTCCCATACATGTATTTTGAAATCAGCATATACTACATGAAATTATATTTGCTTCTTTAAATTACAATAGGTACAGATAAGGTTGATTCTTACAAATGAATTAAATGCTTTTGTCTTCTGGATCTCGAAATGCGCAGTATTTCTCAAATTGTATTTTTTTGAAAATTGTATTGTTATTTTACGTGATAAATTCTCAAATTTCGTTGGTACAATATATTTTGAAACAGTTCTAGGCTTATTGCTATGGTTAAATTAAGCGTGAATTTATACTCGCTTTTTTTGGTAATAATTTTTGGTGATAATATCAGTTTAATTTATTTGTTGAATGAATAAGTGAATTTAGTCGGTTTGCGTTCTTTTTGGGGTAGTTTTAAGATTTTAGTGCTATCCATAATCAGCTCAACCGTATTAGATGATATTAAAGTTTATTGTTAATTTACCTTGAACCTTGAACAACGTCTTAATGCAAGGGATAACCTAAAAGTGCTTTTCCTGGCTATTTGCAAATAATCGATGAATGACGATGATCAAGATGGCCGTTCAGTAATAAGCATGACGTAAACCCCATTCAGTACATCAAATTACATTCATTATTCTGCTGTGTTGCAACATGCTTCGGGGAAATTAGCTGAAAAAGAAACATAATATCAATTAACGGTGATGGGAAACCAAAATAGCGGTTTCAGTTTGCACGACAATGAAGTAGTAAATTAAAATTTGGGTGATTACGTTATTGCAAGTGATGATTGTCAATTTTTGTGCTGCATCAAAGCCAGAAATCCTTTATTTTACTTAAAAGTCATGTGAACGTTGTTTACTATTGGATGAACAATTATTGACGAATTACTAATCGAGAGATCAGTAATTATCGATGAAATTAATGACAACCGTTACAGTAAATAAAGTTCATATCTATTTTAAGCTAACTATACCTTCAAGTTGTAATTGTTTTTAGATGCAATTTAGTACGTGTATAATCGTTTCATAACGAATTATTTACACAATGATAATTGCACATTAGTGCATGTTATGCTAGTGTCACTGCAGTGCCATTTTACAGTGTTATAAATTTAACATGTGTTTTTCGTAAACATTTCAATTTTCGTTGTTAAAAGATTTTTCTTTGTTGAAAGATGAGATTAAGGTTGTTTTTTGTGGGAATTACCCTAGATAAATATAAGCAATGTATCAACGTACGTTGCTAAGAGACAATATAGAAAGCGTTTTTTGTGTACATTTATAGATTTTTCTATTAATAATATCAACGTCGAAATTAATAACAATGAAGATAATGGTCCACTTTTTCAATTAAGATGCAGAAATGGAGGACAATAGTTTATCCTTATCACCCCCAACTGTGTACGGCTGCGATGGAAACCACTTGTGTTTGGTGAAATGTAGTTTCTATTAAATTTGAACGAAAAAAGCACACAAAGATTTATGACGTATTTTTATAATTCGTGAAGTGTTAATGAAGACGACTACACATATTTTATATATTTTTTTTGAAATTTTATGGATAAATTTATAGACGCCTTGTGTAATTTTGCACTAGACCTATTCGCTTAAATGATTTTCAGTGGAATTCTTTGAAATTGAGCTCAATTTTGTCGAAGGATGTTGTAAACGTTTGAGCAAAAAAATAAATGATAGCAATAAATTTTAATTTTTTCAAGTGTAACTAACCGTTTTGCATAGCAACAAGAATTGTTTGTTTTATTTTTGTATACATTTATTTAACTGTATTTAAATGCAACGATAATAATCAGTTGAATAAACATGGAGATAAAATGACTATTTTGACAACAATTTTGGGGAAATTCAGAGATTCTTTTAAAAAGTATTAGTTGAAACATATAACCGAACTGCATTACTGCTTTAACGCAAATATTGAATAGTTTTTTGAGTTTCTTACAAAATGACAGCATAAAGGTGACATACTCTGCACAGTTAAAGTTAAATTTGTGCCAAATGTTTGAATTTCAATGTAAATTTCAAATAAATTAATAACATCTACCAAATATACTGTTTAGGTCTTGAATCAATGCTGTAATTCTCGAAAAAATCACGGCGCAATTATGTTTAATATTTATTTGAAGATAATAACTAAAGGAGTTATTGTGTTCTGGCAATGATTCTAAGGAATTTGTGAATGCGCATAAATAAATTAGCGACCAAAAACAGGCGATAAACATTAATTGAAAACGCTTCCGAAAACAAAGCTCTTTTGGGAATTACTTCGCATAGAAGCTGCGTTTTCCGGAAATATTTTAATTGGAAACCTCTGGCGAAATTGTTGACGCAATAAGAGTCTGGAAGAAGTACAAGATTCGCGACACGGAAGACTAAAAATATCGTCCAATTCCGAAAATGTCACTCGTGTTCAAATAATGCGTTTGTCGTCTTCAAAGGTATTTTGCTGTCGTCATTCTGCCAAAATCCTTTCGAGGACCACCTGAATTGAATTTGTGAAAAATGAAGATGAAACGTGGTGGAGGTTGAAATTCTTTTTCATCACGAAACGTTGGCTTCTAGCCCGTTTCCTGCAGTTTGAACTTCTTTGTGCCCATTTTAATTTTACTGAAATGCCGAGCTTAGCTCAGCGAAACCCTAAAACACGTTCTCTGTTATGATGGATGAGCATTTCTCGAAAATGGCTTCGCTTTTTGTTGAAGGTATTGATTCGTCGTATTTTGTATTTATTTTCGTTTGATACTCAACAATGCGCCGGATTCACGTGGGTAGTTAGATTCTTTAGTTCTGGGCGAAAATAATTGTCATTTTTATCAAATATTTCCACTTCCAAAAGAATGCGTTCGAATTTTGCTGAGCAGAATCCTGATGTCTGATTTGGATGCATTCCGTTTCCGGCATTAAATGGTTATTATTTTTCCAACAAATAAAATTCCTGACCGTTTCATCTTTATTGATATAATTGTCTGCAGTGTATTGTCTTTAGTTCAGTGCGAAAATAATAATGTCATTTTCATCAAATATTTCCACTTCCAAAAGAATGCGTTCGACTTTTGCTTAGGAAAGTCCTGATATCTAATTTCGATGCATTCCATCTCCTGCATTAAATGGTTATTGTTTTTCCAAAACTTAAATGCCAGTCCATTGCATCTTTATTGATAAAATTGGATGCAGTGTTAATTTAACTCGATTCAATTCACTAGTAAGTACATGCCTCACTTTACGGCCTAGGTAGGTTTATGGAAACAAACCTATGTAAATTACTTGGTATACGTTTCAAATGTCTTTTAAATTTTATTTTATTTCAAAATAATATTCCATTTTATAGTTTTAAGAAGCTAAACAAAATGGAAAAATAAAATCAGTTATAACAAATTTCGAATAGTCTGGAAATTCGCATGACACCATTGATGTCACCTAAATGCTTACATACGTCTCAAGGATTCATACGAATGATGGCTTATGCGAGTGAGTTTTAATGTCAAAACGTCTTATTTTCGTCCTAATATTTACTGAACTGACTGATTTTACGCACTCGTGTGTTTTATAGTTTCATTTTCAAATCTTGTTTACTTATTTTATTACCTGGTAGATTTACAAGCCTATCTAGCAGCCCAGCTTTTCATTCGTTACTTGTCCATATGCCATATTTCATATTTATTCGTTTATTTTATTAACTTTATTCCGCTTCACAACACAGGCATAAATTTATATTACGGAATTAATGCGCATATTTAATAGGTTTATTTACTTGTATCTCATGGAGTGAACATTGAGCATACTTTTTCTCAAAACGTAAATAAGCCTTAAGCGGATTCGAGGTTGCACAGATTATCAATCATCAATTCATCAAATAAAAAATTGGCATCGTTATTAATTATTAAGTATAATTACCCTCGATTCGATCCAGTTTAATCACTAATTAATGAGTCAGTTACAAGATTTATCGTGTCGCATTTTCCCAGAAGCAATATCGTGTTGAATGTTAATTAGGCCTTGGTTATATTTTATCTAGCAAACAACTAGCTGTTTTATTTATTGGAAGAATTTCATCAATAATTCAAATTATAGAGTTTAGTGCAGTTTTTCTCCTACACGTAGGCAATCATTAACAGCACGTGAGCTAGTACCGGCTGCCCATCTCTAGGGGGTTATCAAAAAAACTAGTCATCACTCCTAATGTTAGGTATCACTATGGCAACGATGTATTGGCATATGCAATTACGTTTTATGGCGGACACGGGGGAATCTCTCACCTGAAACTCTCGCTAGTTTTGCAGTTTAAAATACAATTTATGGGGACGTTTAAAGCGCTGCTAACTGGGTTTTGGAATCATCAAAGGCTGTGCATTTTTACAAGTTTCAAAGCCCTGCAATTTCCAAGCTTAACATTGGCTTTGTTTGTTTTCTTGGCTAATTTTAAATCACACATGCTTCATATTGTAAATTACCAAGTAGTTTATTTCCTTTGCAGAAATTAATTTCGTTTCTGTTTAGGGGTCAAGGTTTCCAATCCGAACACGGTGATTTTTTTCCGGCAAATATTCGGTGATTTTTTACTGCTTTTTTATGGACTTTTCACGGAAACCACGATTGACACGCTCCTAAAAAGGTTTATGGATGGGTTTTGGCTGCTCCCCAGTTCGCGTGACGTCATTCGTTCCCTTTTTCGCGTTCGCACTTTGTTAAGAAATCGAGCGGAAAGTTGAATGAGAAAGATGAGATTGGCCTCCCCCAAAACGCAGATAAAACTCTTAATAAATCGATATTTAGGAGAGATTCAGGAGAGTTTAAGGATGCCTCGTGGGTGGGGGGGCGAAAGCGTCCTCGAAAATGAGGAATGACATGACCCACTGAACCACTGAAATCACGTCGGGACAAAAATAACAATGAAAAAAGTGGTAACACAGATTACTTATCCATAATGCAATGACGTCAGTGCCTTGATCGATAAGTCTTCAGCAAATGAGGATGGCGGCGCTATCTAGCGAGCTGGTGGGATGTTAGAATCTTGATATAACAAACTTACCGGAAATGCAATCTTAACTTCTGAAATGCAGTAGAGAGATTCGACTTTAAACTTATCCTTATGCCGTTTGACTCATTCGTGGAAATGGAAAAGTTTCCTTGGCAAGGTGACTTCCTGGATTTTCATCTTTAACTCTGGAAAAGCTGTACTCTCCGCATTATATAGGCTGTAGGCAGAAGAGGAAGATCCGGTGACATTAATTGACTTTATTTCATGTCGCTAATCCCGTTAAGGACGATTCGCGACGCATTTAGGAAGGCTGAGTATCAAACAGTTAAATGTCAGACGTTTGTCACTTGATGCTAGATCCATCCTCAGTAATGTGCTGCAACACACTCAGGGTTGTGTAGAGCCGGTGATGGGCCCGGATCAGATAAGGAATGCAGGCCATCTTGTTAAATTGCTCAATAAGTATTTTTATAATCGATGCTAAACTGTACATGTATTATTTATTTATGGTCGTTTACAGGTACATTGTACACGTAGGTAATTTCGTTTTCCAATACCACGATTACAAATCTTGGAGGTTAGGTTACATTTTGTGTTTGAAATTTTTTTTTTTTAATCAACATTTTGTTTTAAACCGAAAACAATATGACAAATTATGGATTTTAGTCTACATTTCTATGCTAAAATTTTTTAGAACCTGGCCGAAAATTTTTGGGGAACTTGATTTACAAATCATGAAGTTCACTTTATATTTGAATCCGATATTTTGGATATACTTTTACTTGAGTTGAATCAGCTTAAGGCCGATTCATATTTCCATGCCCGCCATGTTTAAAATGACTGATATAAGTGTGCTTCAATCACTTAATATCAAAACGGCATTTATTTTTACCATGTAGGACACTAGAGCGTATTGCAATTTATTTATTTTTTAAAATGTGCCGTTACTTTATAAACAGTGAAATAAATTTGAAAAAGGGGGCTTTCTCCGCTGGAGAGAACCGAGAGGTTTTGTGTCTAGAATTTAGTTTGGTGATTTTCGTGATGTAAAAAATAAATGTGATTTGCCCAGCATATAAATAATGCGTAATAGGGCGTAAAATAATAAAATTGTGAGCAAAGAAACTGGTACACCTAAAAGGAAAAAACAATATTTTGTTCAACAAATAATACCCGATTTAAAATCGGAATAACTCGTTTTGTAAGCACTTTATCGCTATTTAAAATGCGCTTCATTTTATTAAAATTCATCATCAATTTCCTTGATGAAATGGCTTAAAACAACAGTAATCCATCTGCAAATGCTTTTGTAGGACAACTGCATGCCTCTACCAAGTGTCTCTATAAAAGAGTTTCTGAAGCAGGATGGAGGATGATGCTCAGAGATTACAGAGTTGCAATAATGATGTTTAACATAATTTGTTTGAAACGTGATACATTTTTTGTACAATTGGTGTGAATGCAGTATAGGAATTCGAGAGAAATTAGTTAATTCAGGTGCATTTGAAAGTGCTTGAAATGATACACAAAACGAACTATTCCGATTTTAAATCGTTTATAAATACTTACTGAACAAAAAATACCCTTTTTATAATGACTTCAGGTTGGCCAATTTCATTGCTCGCAAGTGTAGACTTTCTCGAAAGGTTCAGGAATTCACTTTCAAAGACCACACGTCATGTCATTCCGATCTCTTGGCGTCTTGCCGCTAGCGTGACGTCACGTCCGTAACTCAAAAACGTTAAAGAAAATCCTGAAGTGATCCGATAGACATAGAAGAGCATTCTACGTTTTTACGTAAAAAGCTGTTATGTACCTCAGGCGCCCATCTTCATAGCATGGAGAAACCTACTTTCGAGGGGTCGCATGATAGTGTCGTACTCTAGAATAAGTTCAAAGGGCTCTGATATTTCTAAGTTCTCACTATATTTTGAAAACTTCGTGAGGGTGCACTTAAAATTAAGTTGCTTATAGACCTATTAGCAGATCGTTCTCAACTTTTCCGCATTTTTGCACAAAATTCAGAGCATTTTAAAATACCAAGACCGTTGGAACAAATTCTAGATTCTAAATTGTGTGTATAAGAACCGGCTCACTCCTCAGACAATAGCCGGTGTCTCAGGTTGAAGTGCCCGCACCTGAAAGTGTCTGGGAGGACACTTTAAGCTAGATAAAGTGTCCGTCCTGCAAAGAACGAAACGTATTTCTATCAAAAACTAAATATTCCCTGCATTTCCATGCCTAAGATAATTATATCTGACGTTTAAATCATAGGCAAAAATCGCCATTTTCGCCGAATTTTCAAGACCAGTAAACGTATTTCTATCTTTCCCTGATTTTCCAGGTCCTTAACAACCTTTTCTGCATCAAT
>JAQIXS010005153.1:0-13319 GCA_034700785.1 Rossiulus vilnensis
TGAAAGGGAATAACAAACTATCAGTTTTTTTTTTCAGCTCTAGTAATTTCTGGGCAGTTGTATTTTTATCAGTAAAATAAACGAAAATATTAATATTTATAACACTCAGGTGCGCACGAATTCTGTAATAATGAAAGAAAACTGAAGGGAAAAAAAACAGTTACAAAAAAATCCGTTATACGACCTCCTAAGAAGGATCTTCTCTGCAATGCAACCTTACATTGCGGGTTGCACGACTTTTTTGAATTTAAAAAAATAATAATAAACGGGACATTCTTAGTTATAAAAAAATAGCTCAGACCTCAATGAATTGCATTTTTAAATTACACACCTTAAGCAGTATTAGACGCTAGTGGACAACCAATTACTTTTGATACATAAATGTGTGAATGTTTTAGGAAATAAATTAATGCAAATGAATGTTCATCTCTGACCTTCCAGTGGGTTGCTTCTGCTGACCTTGCAGCTAACGACCAAGCCGATGCCAATGTGCTCGTTGAGCCGCAGGCAGGTTGGGATGACCAGTCCTCCGCACTGGTCAGTGGCGTGGACAAGGTCCTTAGCGGCGAAAAGTTGGATGCAGTCCTTTGCGTTGCGGGTGGATGGGCTGGAGGAAATGCTGCAGACAAAGGTGAATTGTGGAAATGGATTGTGTTAAGATGATTTAAATTTTGACTTCAACTTTACATGGCTGACAAAAATTGCTTTTAGTCGAAGAAAGAATCAAGAGAAGAATACTCAAAATCGTTTTCACTCTGCAGATTTCATCAAGAACTGCGATATTTCCTGGAAGCAGAGTGTGTGGACATCCTCGATAGCTGCACAGGTGGCCAGCGGACACCTCAAGCAGGGAGGCCTGTTGGTGTTGACGGGGGCAAAAGCCGCGCAGGACGGAGGCACACCAGGTAAGTGGTCAACTTTATTTTCCTTCTCCAAATAAAACATTTTGCGTGATATGCTGTTTCTGCAGGCATGATAGGCTATGGCATGGCCAAGGCTGCAGTTCATCACCTGGTCAAGAGTCTGGCCCTTCCGAAGAGCGGTCTGCCAGATTCGTCGACAGCCGTCGCCATTTTGCCCATCACCCTTGACACGCCGATGAACCGGAAGTGGATGCCCAAAGCGGACTTTGGGGCTTGGACCCCGCTGGAGTATGTAGCAGAGTAAGTTCGGCATTGGCTTTTGCTTTTTTAAGGAATCACTAAAAATAGGCCACGGTGTGAAACTACGTTTCTTCTCACGTTTGTTGTTGTTAACTATTTGTTAGTTGCATATTTTCTCAAAAATGCATGGAGACTGATGAATTTATCCCCCACCCCATCGGAGTTTTGAGTTTTCTTCTAATTTAAATAATTATTTAAAGACATTTTTAGAAAATATAAATTTTCACCCAAAAGAAAGGACAAACATTTGTTAAAAGCGGACTATCTTTTAAATTTACATATTGTGACTGTCTGACCATCGTGGGCATCATCCAGAATCATCCTGCAGTGATAACATTTACTAAGATAGTCCCGATATAACAAATATAACAGTTGAAAGAAACGTCTAACTGATATTTTTGTAAAATTGAATTAAAGCAACCATCTGACCATCGTGGGCATCATCCAGAATCATCCTGCAGTGATAACATTTACTAAGATAGTCCCGATATAACAAATTCTGTTTGCCTTTGCAGGTTGCTGCTTGGCTGGTGTCGAGGGGCTGACCGCCCCAAGAGCGGTGACCTGGTCCAGTTGGTCACCACCGGCGGAAAAACGGACCTGAAGATGGCCTAAGCCCGCTCTGTTTGGCGCTTCCACATAATCATTCCGAAACTGCACCTTGTTAATCTTCACTCGTGCAATTTATTTATCATCGCAAGTCGATAAACGAATCTATAACTGATTATGGAAATAAATGCATTGACAAATTGCAGGATTTCAGTTGCATAAGTTAGGTGGTGCCGATGTGGGTTTCGTGCATCTGGGAAAGGCGGGGCCGATTAGCAACAGAAACTTCTAAATACGGCTAAGGGAACATTTAGCTGAACGCGGACAATGTCCGCATCTTTGGTATCTAGGGCTCGCTTGCATGACGCGATGGTTTGGCAACTGATAATAAATACGAAGCCACGGCCTGAGGAACCCTGCAGTCATCCATCTCATGTCATGAATTGTAAATTTCCATTCTCAAGGTGACAACCATGGATACAAGGTTCCGCTGCATTAAGTTGCAAACTTAGACTTTTTTGCCCTAAACTAGGCAATAATTATGGAAATTGTGCTATATCTTTGACCATCAGCAAATTTCTGTTGCAACAGAAGTAACCCTAACCTTAAATTGAAAGAATTAAAAGTAATTTTCATCACCACATCTGTCGTTCGATGATGCTGAATGAGCTGAATCACTGCCGAGTTCCATGGACTGTGAAGAAAACTAGAGATTCTCATAGTAAAAAAAATGGAAAATGACGCGCGTAGATGCGAAAGAGTCTTCACCGGCATCATAGGGCGAGGAATAGCGAGATTGTTGAGGTTGCCGAATGATTGGAGTAGCTGCAGACATTCTTGAATATCGCTGGGACCTTTGGATATCGGTTATGGTTCCGACGTTTCGGAAACGCGTGGGGATTTTGATCGCGAATGCCTGACTTCTCCCAACTTTCCCCCTACCCTTATAAAATTCGGGAATTTTTTGGCTAGACCCTGGGAGGATCCGAGGAAGTATGGAGGCAGAGACTGGAGGATTCACACACGGCGACCACACGAACACTGTAAGCACCATTTGTGATGCTTCTTGGAAACTGCTCTTCTAAGACCGAAAGAATAATCTATGCGGTTCTTAGCTATCTGCGGTCCATTAATTAACCATGAAATGCTTTTGCCATGTTAAACGTCAGCTGTTGAATTTAGCTAAGAACGTTCACTTATGGAACGGAAAACTCAATTCTTCCGGTCTCGCCTCGAGCAGTTTTCGAAACATGAGTGTGAATGTGTGAACCTCTGGCAGCGTAACCGCACTGGTATACATAAAATTGGGGTCCGTCATTCTTACCCTTACCCGCGCGTCACACTGCCGTCTCCTTCTTCACTTTCTTCTCCTTCTGGTACTGCCGGGCCTCTGTCATTTCCGCGTCGCCCACGCTGGCCGATCGCGGCACCCCGGGGTCGGCGAAAGCATATGCTGGCCGCTTCTGCCGGTCGACCGGCGGCCACTGCCTGTCCCAGCTGCCCCGGGGCAGCGTTTTGCTCCTGGCGACTTTGCGATCGGTCCGCTCTGAGTATTTGGCAGCGGCATCGGAGACGGGTGATACGCCTCCTCCTGTGCCGCAGTCTTTGGCGTTTCTGTCGTCTTTGTGTGGCAGGGGCGAAGCGTTCCGACTCTCGGTTACATCTTTGGCATCATGGCCGAGATAGCTGGGGCTGGGCGACAGGCTAGCAGCACCTTGCACGTACTCTCCAGTGTCCATTTTCGGGTCCTCGTAACGAGAATCCGGTACTCCGCCGAGATAGCAGGGGCTAGGTGACAGGTTTGTGGCACCTTGCTCATACTCTCTGGTGTCCATGTGCATTTTGGGGTCTCCGTGCCGAGAATCTGGTTCCCCACTGAGATAACCGGGGCTAGGCGATGGGTTGGCGGCACCTTGCGCATACACTCTGGTGTCTGCATCCCTCGTGCTTCGCTTTTTTGGGTCCCCGTATCGAGTCTGCCGAAAGTCCCTGGATCCCGTGGGCGAGGGCGAAAATGTGGCCCCCTCGTAGTTCACCCCCGCATCGCCACGCGGTCCCCAGTCCACACCGGTATCCGAGTTCATCGCGGCAGCCTCGTCCGCCTCGTCCTCCTCCTCCTCCTCCTCCACGATCAACAAACTCTTCTCGCTGCAGTTGCCCTCCTGGCTCGGCGACAGGGAGACCATTCCCTGGCTGGACGAGTTGACCAGCTGCGACTCGGTGCTGCGGTCGCGGCACACCATGGCCTTGACCACCTTGTCGGTGGTCGACGAGGTCACGTTGATGAGGTGGTGCCGTGTGGGACCGACTTCGGCATCGAGGTTACCCTTGAAAAGGAACTCGTTCTTGGAGCGGGGGGGTTTAGCGTGCTTTCGGAAGAACTTGCGTGCCACTCCATTCTGGTATGGGTTGTAGAACATCTCGCCACTCCACGAGGTGTCAGTGGCGGCAGTGGCGTCCACGTTGGGCACCTTGGGCATGGCCGGCCTGGCCCGTGCGCCCTCGGTGCTGCACGACTTGTTGGTGTAGCACGAGTCGAGGCTGTCCAGGGAAGGTGCGGTTTGGCCCGGGAGCGGCTCCGTCTCACGGGCGATGCCTGATTCGCGGCATTGAGCGAGCAGGCGCCACGCGAGCCGCACGTCCTCCCGGCCGGCCCCGTGGAAGCCGAGCACGAAGGCGCCCAGGGACACTGCCACGATGGCGAAGGCCACGGCCCCGCACTGCTCCGAGTAGGCGAAGTACGGGGCCAGTGGGTCCACCGCAGCGGCTGCGGCCGCGGCCCAGCAGAGCAGGAAGAGCGCCAGGGTGAGCGCCTGGGAGCGCAGCTGGGCCGCGGGGGAGTGCTCAGGGTCGTCCTCCTCAGCGCTGCCGTCGGACGCGGCCTTGGCGCTACGCACGCTGGCCCGCTCGGCCGACATCTCCACCAGCTCGATCTCGGTGCCGTCCTGCGTGGGCCGCTTGCTCTCCTTGCTGTCCTCTTGATTGCGTGAAAGGAAAGAAAACAAGTTGATGAACATGAAATGTAGGAGAAACCATGCTTCCAAAACAAAGCAATTAGTGTAATATTAACTTATTTTACTGAAAATGTGTAGTTTTAGTGCTAACTGGAAAACACTGGCTGGTTTATGATCTGAAACCCCCAAATGTAATTAACAATAACAAAATAAAAAGCACTTTAAAAATGGTTTCTTTTATGAACCAAGAACTTTGTCAAAGGCAGGTGGCCCAAATTTGTAATATTTTAATCTCATATGGATTAATCAACTCACATTGAAATCGTGCAAAAGGTAACAAATTTGCATACGAACCATCGAGTTTCCGGATGGCGCAATAAATTAGTAGATAGAAGATGCATGCCAGCAGCACCAGCGCCGCACATGGGCCATAGAACGCCCCAACGCTGTGGGTAAAGGCCAGGAAGCAGCTACAGAGAAATGAAGAAAGGTTATTTCCAAAGAAACGTGAACTGAAAACAGCGCCTGTGTTCACGAGCAACACCGACTGTAATATCCCTCCAAAAAACCCCGGAAAATAATTTATCAAAGATTGGAAACGTCCGGCAAAATCAAGTAAGGCCCAATTATTTCGGACAGCATTTGCAAGTGGCGCCATCTCCAGCCTCAGGGAACTGAACTGATATAAATACACCGCGAATAAGCGAGATGCTGCCAACTCACTAGTCATAGCCAGCGTAATCCTCCATGTTGACCGCCCCGGAGATGCCGCACACGATGACCGGTATGCCCCACCCGACCAAGTAGAAGCGAAGCATCGGTTTGGGGGGCAGCGGGAAGTCGGGAGGGATTTCGTCCTGGACTTCCGGAGGCTCTGACCGGCTCAGTTTCTTGTATGAATTGCTGGTAGAAAAAAAAATGGGTAAAAACAACACCTGCTTGAAATTTCAATTGTCCGGCCAAATCAATGGCTGAAATTAGTGGTCATTTTCAGAAATAATCTTTTCGAGAAGGTTCTGAAGATTTTCAAGTAGTTTATGGAAATGAAGACACGCTGGCTACTCAGGCAACTGTTTGTTACACTGCAAAACACATGCATTTCATTGTAAATTTAGACGTGCCAAACCATAAGGACGTAAGTGCAGCAAAGGCTTGAACGCAACCCAAGACAAAGTGGACGTGAATATATGTTATTAAATGTTCGACTCCATGAAGCAACGCCAGCTAGTTTTTAAAAATTGGACGTCCAAATGAGGGAATGCAAGACAACATTGCGCTGCTGCCCTACTTGCCACAAGATAACCATTTATTGGGGGGGTGCAGTGCTTGTGCCACTTACGCCATTATGGACAAATTTCGCTTAAAAACAGTTGTTTCACTGAGTTCTTGTTTGGGTTTCCGTTAATAAACGTGAATGGTGTACACATACATGTATTTCGGGCATGATCCAAAACTTGCAACAACAAATAATCAAAAACGGCTTTTGCCCGTTGTCCTTGATCCGTTAAACGCCTCCTTACCTTGCCGTTATGATCATCCAGAGCAGGCCCACCAAGGTGAAGTAGTGCAGCAAAAGCCCTGCTCCTTGACAAATTTTGGCACTTTCAGTGTGCCGTGCCCCCAGCGTGAACGTCAGAAGCAGCAGCATCGCGGCCAACCACGTGTTCAGCAAAGAATGTTTGTTTTTCTTGGTGACGTGGATCAGCCTGCGAGAAATCGGGCAAAAGTTAGCTGTTCCAAAACAAGTTAAGCATTCAGAAAAGCTGCTAGGGCACATAAGACAACTCACTTAAAACCCAGGATGTACGTGACAACGGCCGCCAAAAGGCACAGCATGCTTATGGCGCTACCCAGATAGAGAATAGGGTGGAAGTGACGAAACTTGGCTCCGCCCAGCTTTCGCTTGGTGGCCAAAGCAACTTTTTCCACGTCCTAAATACACGGAAAGAAATTGTGTTAATCGTAAATTGCTACAGAATGATCAAACACGATATTGCCCTAATAGTAATTAATCAAACAAAAACACTGAAACGTTTTCCATCAGTGCCTGAAATTTACCTGCAACAGACCGAAATTGCCGAAGCGGTCACAGCGAAACGAAACCAGGTTGCTGTAAACGCTCCACAGCTTGCATCCGACCGGCGACCAATCACCGAGGTTATCTGCAGGAAAACGCGTGACCTTCAAAGCCCGAATTTGGAAAAAAGTAAAACGGGGAGCTAGAATCGGACTTGCCATTCGCCGTGAAATCCCACCAAACGGGCACTATTTCGCCGACGATGCTGGGGCTGCGTATCGTGATGAGCAGCGGCTCGGACACGTTGCTCACTGAAAATTTGGCTGCAAAGAGTCAATGAGGTGAAATCACAATTGCGGAATCGGCTTACTGAATATGCATACAAATCAAAGCCGTTTAGAACATTTGGAAACCTTTCAGACGAAGAATTTAGGCATAAAAAAATGCTTGCCTGGTGACGAAGAAAACATTTCAGATATTGATTTGAAAAAAAAATATCAAAATATTGGGAGCATTTCACCAGTTGAAGCGTTATTTGCACATTTGTTAAACTGAGATTACGATAAAACACGAGTCCAGAGATAACAGCCATTTCAAAATTTGGGAAAACATAGCAATACACACCTAGCTTAACCCCGACAACGTTAGAGAGAACGTCCAATCGGCACTTTTCCTCCTGCACTCGAGGAAACAGAGCTGCATCTTTATAAACCGTAAATTGGAGACGGTGACTGGCAGCTGCCTGAAGCTCGGCAGCACGGAAGAGCGACGCAGGAACTTGGATCGATGCTTCCAAGATCTGAAATGACAAAAAACCATGCCTTGCAATCGTGGACCCAATGTTGACATTGCTCAAATATTCCTGAAGTCAAGTGCCAATTAATTGAATCCCCTATATTTGCTAAACATTTGTCAAGAAACTGGAATCGCTCCCTCACCTCATCTTCTTCGGGAGCTACAGTTGTGTTGCCCTTCTTGCAGCGAAAGAACTTTTTCACGGAAGCGCTTCTTAACAGGCTGGACGCCGTGCCCGGACGCCGGATAAAGGACGCGCATGTGACACTGTGGATCGCATCCATCCTGACCACGAATTCCTCTAACGCCAAGGTGGTATGGTGTCGAGTGATGCTGCCCTCGGTGATCAGCTCGGGAAGACGATCGACGGCTTCAACCAGCCTTTAATCGAAAAATGAAGAATGTCAATTAATGAACTAAAACCACAAAAACTAATAAAAAATGCTTGATGATAGAGCATTCCTTTGAAGAAAATGTCTTTGCATGTGCTTTATCATCACGCACATGCAAAGACATTTTATTCTTGAAATTCGTTTGATCTTATAAATTTCTTATACCGTTTTCTCTTTAATTACCTGCTACAAGCTCGATCTTCCAGCTGCGACTCCTTCAGCAGCTGTCTGTTCAAACTCATTACAGTGGAGATGATATCGAGGAGAGCAACACCAATCTTAGCAAGAATACAAACATTGCAAAACTAATTTAATCTATCCTTGGACTTGGGCTATTATCTGCGCAAGCAGAATAAATTTGCATATTTTAGGGAGGTTTAAGTGGTCCTCTTTAGCTCGTTGTACCTCTTTCGATTTGGGGACGAAATCCAAGTAGTTGTTTATCGTCTTTGTGATGTAAACGACGTCCATCTTGTCCCTCAGCACGCTTCCATCAGTGGTGTAATTCCGGAGTCTATGAACGCTCTCAATCACGCTCGAGCTTGTGATGTTCAAATTGGTCTACGAAAGAATAATTCGTAGAAATTAAGACAGGATGAAGGATGAATATTTTCGTATGCATTAAAAATACAGAAATTATAAATTCTACACAAATGAATTTAAACCGAAACACACAATATGTCATCGCTTTCTCAAACGTCTCCATTCATGTCATTAATCAAATAATTTCTCCGTATGCTACAATAAAAGCTTTCTCAAAAGTTCTTCCCTTACCTTGGCAAACTGTTCCAGCACTTTGGTGACTTCGCTGACATAGGGGCACCTGGACGTGTCCAGTCTGGCCCATGATCCGTGGTCACTGCAGACCCGCTTGGCGGTGGGCTGTTTACGCGATGATGATGACGCTGCTGCTGACCAGCAGGGCAGCTCCACCACCACACCCTCGACAGTGCGGGGCCATTCGTACTGGCCCTTGCTGCCGGTGGTCACCGACTGTGGGCAGAACATAGTGTTGTCCGAGAGGACCTTGACTTCAACGGAAGCGGTACGGTTCCCCGAGGAGGTGTTCAGGAAGCATGCCCATGTTCCTCCATGGTCCGGCTCCAGACGCAGGATGGACAGCGAGCCCTGCAGCACCATTCCGTCTTCCGACTGACCGCTCTCGACCACAATGTCACCGGAGTCGAGGTCCGGCTGCCGGCTGTTCAGCGCCCAAGCCAGTGCGCCCTGTGGTTCCACGGCAGACACCTGGCAGGTGAAGCGCAAGGTGTCCCCTGCGAAAACCAGCTGGGATTCGGAAGGATGCAGATCAAAGACTGGAATCTGGATTGGCCAGTCTATGGATAGGAGTGAACAGAGAAACGTTTAAAACGGATTGTTGGGGTTGGTTTTACCATTTGACATGCATGCAGATGAGTAGGTCCATGCCACTACAAAGTGTGAAGTAGATATAAAATAATTCGATCCACTTAATCCTGTTGTTTCAAAAACGTTAAAAGCCCCTCGATCACTTTGTTTTTTAAAAATTAAATTTTCAATTATGGCCGTACATGCACAGAGTAATATGTTTATAGAGGGCACATGCCAAATGTGACATTTTTCGAAATTGCAATTGTTGCACTTCTGATATTTTTTTTCACAATTTTTAAATTATTTATTTTTTGACATATTGGAGAATTTTCACATTTAATTCTTGCTACTTTGTGAAATTTGACATTTAATTGGTACTTTTTTGACAATTTCGAATTTTTTTACTTTTTTTTGTGTCAATTTTGAGCTTTTTGACTTTTGACATTTCGGGGCAAATTAATTTTCCAATAATAATTATAAATGTGAAAGAAAAACCCTTTAGTCGAGCTTAAATTGAAACCAGCATTTCAGTAACATGCGTTGAGTCAATTGTGTTGCATTTTTCTTGAATAATTTGTTTTAAAATAAATAAAAACTTTTCAGGGAATAGAAGGATTCTCATGGTCTGAAATCTTCCATAAGCAAACTTTTTATTCTAATTATTGTGCATTTGAACATCTAATACCACAATTTTGAAAATGCTTAAAACCTCAAATCAAATAAGAAATAGAAGGTTACATATTGAATCAAGGCAAGATGCAAAATCATGTCAGCATGTGCAAATAATCACCGCAGTGCCAGTGCTTGACTTTATGCAGACGAGTGCCGCTTAGTGGGGGTGGAAGTTGGCAGATCGTGCGGGACGACAATTGCACGGCATGCTCGCTGCTCCAGTTCACCATCCACTGCAGTTGGCAGTCGCAGATCAGTGGGTTGTGTGCGAGATCGCTGAAAGAGAAGAAGGCGCATCAGTTGTGATCTCGGTCGAAGTTGGCAACAAAAAATGGAAAGGCAGTTACGAACAGATTGGTCAGATGGGACAGGGCCTCGAACGTCCCATTGGTCAACCGGGTCAATTGATTGCTGTGAAGGTACCTAGCAATGAAACAAATGTTAGCTGATAAAGAAGAAAGTACGAATAGCAACGTGTGGCTAACTTACAGCTTTTCCAATTTATCGAGGCCCAGAAAAACTGCCCCGTCGATGGTCCGTAAGATGTTTTGCGACAGATTCCTGAAACAGGTGAAAGATGCTTTCACGTTGAAAAACAAGTTTAAAAATTTTTTATGTTCTTTTTTATGTTATGGACATTCAAGCCAATTTTTCAGTCGAGTTTCAATAAATTTAGGTTATAAAATTGCAAATATTTGAAATTTTCAGTTCAAGGGCATGGGGACATTTTTTAAGGTTTATTTGGTAATCATGTATGTAATCATGGCATTGAACTTACTGCCAAAGTTCTGCAAAACATTGAATATAAAAATACGAAAATAAAATAACCGTTTACTCACAACAATTTCAGGTTTTCCAAACCCAAAAACGCCCCACTTCCAATGATGTTGATTCGGTTTTTGGCCAGGTTCCTGCAATTGAAAAAACCTCCTTGGTGTTTTGCTTGGATCCCTGCTCAATAAACACTTTTTTATCTTTGCGTAATCTTGTTCTTTGAAAATGCCAAATTTGAATTCATTTCTTCTTTTCAGTTCGGTAACTGAATGAATGATGAGCTTTTCAGATTAATTACAATTTCTCACAATGTGATCATAATGCTCCTGTTTACGTCTCCTTACATGCAAGTTCCCCTTTTTGGAATGAATTTTTTTACGACAATATAACCACAAGAATTATTATACGTATTGCATGAAATGCGATACAATTTATAATATAATTAGAGAAATAATAAATTCTACAAAGTTTACTGCGAGATAAGGTGTATAAACGTTCAAATTTTCCAGAAAGAATAACAGTAATCATCTTCACAATTATTCGCTTTATGGTCGTTCAAAACGCATTCGTAAGATGAAGCGGAAAACATCTCTTATGATAGATGTGTTTCCAGAGCTCTAATTAAACCTTGTACTTGAGAGAAATACAAGATTTGTACCATTTTATTTCTGGAAACGTTTAACAATTAAAGGTGACTTAATACTATTCACCTAGAAAATGCAATAACGTGAAAGACTTGTATCTTTGCATCCCAGATTTCAAAAGCAGGCATCTCAGACAAAGATTAAACTTACAGTCTCTCGAGTTTAGGAAATGCAGCAAAGCTTTGGTTGACTAGGACAGAAATGGAATTCCCCGACAGATCCCTGTAAAAAAGGCAGAAACACCAGCTAAGCACCAGGGCAGCAAGTTTGTGACATCGCGCAGCATTCCAGGTTTACGTTACGGACAGTACTCACAATCGTAGTGTGCCGGCCGGCAGCGATTTGGAGGTGACTGCATGCACGGTAGTGATGGCGAGTGGATTGTTGCATCTGACGCGGTAGCCGAGATCAAAGGATGGACCGGCGGTCATGGTGGCGCAGGTGCAATCGGGGGCGCAGGATCGAGGCCTGGCTGGATGCGCCTCAGGTATTGTCCAGCCAAGCAAGAGCAGGGCCCAGCACACGCTCCACCATGGGCGAGTCCGACCCATCAGGAAGGCAAACATCGTTTCCAGTGGGAGCAGACCTCATGAGCCCAAATCCTGGCGCATAGCTGATTATCTTTATTAGAAAAAGTAAATCAGAAGGCAACCAGAGAACGCTACAGGATATACACAACAGCGTCAGCACGCAATCAAGTGCCTTAGTTGTAACTAAAAACTTTACGAAAGATATGCGCAG
The DNA here is from genome assembly GCA_034700785.1 of Rossiulus vilnensis. NCBI lineage: Eukaryota > Metazoa > Arthropoda > Diplopoda > Julida > Julidae > Rossiulus > Rossiulus vilnensis. The sequence goes on from JAQIXS010005153.1 coordinate 12,052, forward strand.
AATTTTTTTTTCGTGCAATTTTTCGAACATGTTTGCATATCTCTTGCCAAACTGCATCAACAATGTTACGTTACTCAAGACGGAACACCTCAAACCTTCTGTAATACACTGCACCACTTTCAAGAGGGCGCTCTCACCCCCTGGAACGTTACATTGTGAACGGTAACACCTTTTTTGCACAACTGCAGACCTACTGCATGCTGGCAGAGTAATATTTTGACTGCGGGAAGTTTTATGGCACAAAGGATATTTGGAGGGTTGCCAAACCATAACGTCGTAATTGCCAGACTTTCCCCCACCCCCTCCAAAGAAAATATGGTTTTTAAGCTTTATACATTGTGGGAAGTTTGAAGGACAGCAATGCGCTGCTGGTCTACTCGCCACACGAGGGGTGTTTTGAACGTATATCGGGGGTTGCAATACGTGTTGTACATACGACGTTATGGAAAAAAATTCGACCAAAACCACCAATAATTTTACGTTTTTTAACAAAATTAAACGTCAATGGTGTACAACGTCTGAACTAGTTTGGACGCAATCAAATCAGTGCTATCTATATTTTTCGCGAAACAACTCTTCCACTCCTGACATGCTGACAAGTTGATTTTTTGGCACTTGATACGTTCTGGCTCGACAGCGACACCCTTTATAAATGGGCTTATAATACCAGGTGGCTTTGATTAGTTGTGTAATATTGGGTTTGGCTTGGTCAGGGTCAGTTTATAGGCGGCTATATATCGGAAAACAAATCCTTCCTCTCTCCTGAATCATTCCTATCTTTTAATCGCATCCTTTATGATCCTTTTACGACCACAAATTCCCTATTGGCATACGACTAATGAACCAACCAGTTTATGATGTCATGCACACGAGTCCCGACAAAACGTCGCGAACATGCAATTCCACGCATGCGGCTTCGGTAGCGAACTGGAATGATAGTTCACGAGTTGTTTATTTCTGCATGTAATGAACCAGCAGTTTAGGCCTAAGTGTCCTTTGGGGCAACGTCAATAAAAGCATAGCATGATGAAAGCCAACCATGGTCCTTGTACTTACGGGAAACGTTTGCGGCGAGGATTTGTTGCCGCGACGCAGCTATGCTTTCCCTCGAAATTCAAAATCCGCATAACGACTCCAAATTCAGTCATGTTTTAGTGGAGTTAGGAGCCAGGGTACGGAACCTGGTTATTCCCTTGGAGTTCGTTGCCTTTTTCAGTAAACATCATTCATCACCGCATAAAATTGTCAGAATTCTGCAGACCTTTTTA
>JAQIXS010005154.1:0-13317 GCA_034700785.1 Rossiulus vilnensis
GAAAGCTGGTTGTGCTGTCGAACTTAAAGTTTCTAATTTTCTCCTGGCAGCTGCTTTACGTCATGAATCCGCAGAAGTTCCGTGCTTGCCAATTTCTAATTCAGTACCATGAGCGGCGGGGCGACAAGACCATTGTCTTTTCTGATAACGTATTTGCACTCAAGCACTATGCCATCAAGATGAACAGGTTGGTTGCATCCAGCAGTTTGATGCATTGTACTGTTCTTGAAGTTTCAGCTCAAGTTTTACCTCTTCATCTTTTCCACAGGCCATACATCTACGGACCGACTTCACAGCAGGAGCGCATGCAAATTCTCCAGAATTTCAAGTTCAACCCCAAAGTGAACACCATCTTCGTGTCCAAGGTGGCCGATACCTCTTTCGATCTCCCAGAGGCCAACGTTCTCATCCAGATCTCATCGCACGGCGGATCGAGGAGGCAGGAAGCGCAGCGTCTCGGTCGCATCTTGCGTGCGAAGAAGGGGGCCATCGCCGAGGAGTATAACGCCTTCTTCTACTCGCTGGTGTCCCAGGACACGGTGGAAATGAGCTTCGCGAGAAAGCGACAACGCTTTTTAGTCAACCAAGGGTACAGCTACCAAGTCATCACCAAGCTCGCCGGAATGGATGATGTAATAGGTTTTATCTTCTTATCTTTTTGAACCGACTTCCAAAGCACTAAAAATTTGAATATTAATGGCATTTTCTGCGCAATATAGGAACAGCTATTTTATGGCACTCGCGAGGAGCAGGTGCAGTTGTTGCAACAGGTGCTAGCGGCCAACGACATAGACGCCGAGGAGGAGAGGGTGGCTGGCGAGGGCGGTGCAGTACGCGGACCGGTAATGAACTTAATGGGAATCTGTTACCCTTTCAGAAAAACAGCTTATCGAACTCTTCCTGCTTTCACTTTTTCAGTTTGGACGTCGGCCGGTAAACATGAGCTCCATATCAGGCGCCGATGACAGAGTTTATATGGAATATCGCTCAGGAGGCAGCAAGGGCCTGTTGTCCAAGCATCCGCTTTTCAAACGCTTCAGGAATCTCAAATAAACCTATTTGATATAGCTTTGAGAAAGCTATTTGTGAATCATTTCCATTCCAGCGATGCTTGATACGAGGCAGTTTGTGTTGAAATAAAGTATTTAATTATGAAAAGCTCTCATTGTTCTCTCATAGCTTGAAGGTTTAATGGCCTTATGGGGATTCTACCTATATAATACATGATCTTTAATTATTCATTAAAAGGTTTTCAAAAGTGTATAAAAACAACAAATTCAAGCATTGTTTGCTGCCTGCATTAAGGCTGTGCCAAAAGTATGCAATAAATAAAGTTTTTGCTTCAAATATTTATTATAATTGCTACATTTTAAGTTAAAGCGAGTATACTCATTCGTCCACTATGGTCCAAGCTATTTTCAAAAATTTGAAAATCCCGTTTACTTATAAACAATTTAATTTAATTGTTTTCTAAGGAGGACAACGTTTTTTTTTTCAAATTTATTTTACGTTCAAATATGTCCAAATTATTTGCAAGGTGGACATCCTTTCAGGTCGTGCTCCAAGTTGCATTAAAAATTACCAAATATATCCAAATTATTGTGTTGAGTTGAAACATTTAGCCCACTCGTGGAGTTCTAAAGCATTTAATCTTACCTTAAATGTTAGTGGATATTTTCTGTTCGTTGTCAAGGCATCTCGAATCTTCGGTTTCCTTCTTATTTTTTTGTTTGTTTTCTACTTCCAACCAAACTATAGCAGTCCTAGGATATGCAACGAACAAGTTATTTATCAAGGAAATAAACATTTTACTGAAAATGTCAGATACAATGTGTCATTTTATGCATGTAAAATCACACCAACAATGCCAACAAAAAAGGCATGTAACACAACGACAAAGAATGTATTCACACGTGTACAAAATTGTTGAAACTGGAATAAGAATTTCTCCATTCTCCGAGATGGCGTTGGGGTGAAAGACAGTGGCGTCATTAATGCTAGCTACGGCTACACACGACTGGACTAAGAACAAATTTGTCGCAAAATGAGCAACTGCTCGCTCTCTAGCAGATCGGAACGAGAACCTGCTGGATCAAACACTTGTGCAGCGTACTTCCTACGCCATCGTAGTGGTACAATTCTTGCTGGACACATTATCCAGATACGTCCAAGAGGACAAACATTTCCCCGAACATGAGAAACCTTCTGGGGGAAGTGGCTAAAGCCATATCCTACAATAACATATATACATTTCCAAACACAAGCTCGGATATAACTACACAAATCCATGTTATTTGTGCAGTGGCCCCCTTTTTTACAAAATACTAGCATCTAGACTGGCATCGATGTTTCGTTGAAAACAGTTTCCAGACACGCAACCACACAGGGAAGGGCAAACAGACTAAACTGCATTACTCATTTTCCTCCGCTGAATTATTATCAGCGATAATTTACACGCAAACGAAACCTTTTTTATCATGGCTAAAAATAAGTATTAAAAACAATTTCTCCAATGAGTAAGCCTCGGACACCGATACACGTAGTTCCATAAACATATTCACCTAATGTTTAGATCATTACTGAATACATTATTATAATACATTCTGCAAAGTGATGAGCACATTACTGAAGAAAGTTTTTTTTAAAGTTAGTTCTTACTTCCATTAAAAAGTATCTCTACAAAACAATTATTACTATAAGACTTTTTTGGTTTCTTTTTATACTTTTCATAATTAAAGTATTAATTTAAAATGTAAATGCTTTTTCCGAGTAAATCGCCGTTACAATATCCATATTTTGTTTCCAATTTATGACTCGCTCAGAACAATGCAGAATAAGTAAAAAAATCAAAACACTTTCCTACAAAAACGTGCATTATATGCATTTCTGTATAATTTTCTAAAGAAAAAAACTTCCGGTTACAGTATACTGCCACTTTTTTTTAGAAAGCGGACTTGTGCGCAGATTTCAATTCTTTTTTCTTTTCTTTTTTTATAAATTAATACTCAGTTAATAATGCGTTTCACTACTGTAAGGTCACTGCTGTAAGGTCAATTTACCGTTAACGATTATCAGTTTACCAGTTAGGAGGTACCAGATGCGATGCTTTGCAAAACATTTATTACCAAAAGTGAACTTCAAAAAATATTTACAAAAACGCTAATTAAATTGGCTCAAAATCTGAGGGAATTAAAGGGCAGGCATATTCTAAGTTATTTAACAGAGATTATCTAATGCATCACAATGATAATGTCTAAGGGCAAAACTAAACAGGACAGCTTTTTTTAAATTTTTGACACTTGCCATTAAAATAATGGCAGTTTCATAGATGCTTAATAACTATTTAGAAATAGTCTTACCTATACGTATTATGATGGCCATTTTTTAAATATCTACATTCCTCTCCCCCCTCCACCCACATTTTAAAATATTCTGATAGCAGGATTGACAATTTTGAATCGTTTAAATTTGGATTCTTAATTGAAGCTCGGCAATGATATCATTCCGGTTCCCTCGATGCATTAACTTCTGCCCAAACATTGAATCTAACGATAACCTATGCAACTGATCTCATCCAAGAAAACTTGGCTTTATGTGCAATTTTCTTAGTCGTCTTCCCACTTCAGGGAGCATTTTCTAGCCTGCAGCCTCCATTACTTCCATGCATCTTTTGAAATGAAAGGTGTCTTCAAGAGCCTGGAGCGGAAACAAATCAAAACACAAAACAAAGCCTTAACGCATAAAAACGCGAGGGGATTTGGACGGGAAATCAAAAGTTGACGAAGCATTCCCCGGAGGTGAAAGGCGAACGATTGAAAAATTCTGAAAAATTCGACTGATGAAAACGTCGTGTACAATAACCGTGTAGAAAAGAGCACCTTACTATATAAATTTCGGGGTCGAAAACCATAACGGAAAACTGTTCCCAGGCGCAGTTTCAGAAACTCATTACCATAAAAATGGAGTTCGATGATAATGTCTTGTGCAGGTTGGCAGTTTAAGACTTCTGGAATGGGCGTCGTCCTGGCATTGAATGCTGACAGTTAGCGCCGATGGAGGGACGTATATATGCGATAACCTGACGCATTACCCCTCGCCGAGGGCAAGTCGTTGATCATCCAATAAAATCGGACGTTTATGTGCAATATCGTATATCGTTGGTAACCGATACTGCTAATGTGCAATCATGCGGGAAAGTATCAGAAGGCATTGAACGATTGCAGCCAGTGATTCATGCAGTGAAATTACGTCACATTCGTCAGCCATAACCTGAAGCGTTTGCTTTGAACATCACGCGTTGATGGTAACTCCCGCCTTCCCTTCATGCCTTCCCATTTCCCCAATATTCCCCGATGCAACATTTTTTTGGATTTGTTAGAGGAGGTGTCTAAACTGGCAAAGTGAAATAAATGGAGTGGGGAGCAGCAATAAATCACGTGCTTCGAACTGGTCAATATTCGACCTATGTCTTTCAAAGCTTGTTCCAACATGTTGGAAAATGTTGTAACATGATGAAATTGATTATTGGTTGGAAGTGGAAGGTGTTACCAAATGTAATCACCTGCAAGTTGTCATGAAATACTGGTTGGTGCTTTTATGAATTTAAATTAAACAATGTTTTACATCACTTCAAATATATTGCAAAATGTTGAGCTTATCATTGTTTTTGTAATATAAATGAATATTGTGGGTGTAACATGCAGGTTCCATTAATAGGCCTTACTTGGGAGGATGAAATCTGCATAGAATTTAGTAGCAACTCACAAATTATTGAAAACAATTCACAAGAAAAGCAATTTTGTAAATCGCTTTCCTGTAAAATTAACTTTCGCATTTGCTATCCATCCCCTGACTTTTGAGGGTCGCCCCCAAGTTCAAGGAACGTGATTTATGAATGGCTCCACGCAGCATTATACCCTGCAATTCGCGCAGTTCTCTATGATAGTGAAACAGGAATCTGAATCCAGTCTTAAGCTCAAATCCTGACACGAGCTAGTCCTACCAAGTGAACATTAAAGAGGGTTGCGAACAAAACTCTGCACATCTCTCCCTCCACTTTCACTTTTTACGAACCCTTCAGGTGTAGCACTGCACTCGTATCCCCTAATCAAATCCAGTGCAAATAAAATATTAAACATCGACATAAAATGCCGCATTTTTGGGTTCACGTGGCAATGTGTGCTCTAACAAGGTTTATAAAAGCGGAAACAAAATCCAGAGGATATGCTAAGGAAATTTATGAGCGCTCCCAAAAGACTAGCAGGAAAAGTGAGGGGAAGGGTTGATTTTGAAGCCACAGGAGCAAAGCCCTAGCTGCATTGTTAATGGCATGACTTGGGAAGAATTGGGGGATGCACGTGCAATTCTCGCCCATTTTAATCGATAAAACAAGCATGCAAATCGGCTTTGCAGGGCTGAGCAGAGGGAGAATTGGGCTCGGGAATTATAAATTCAGCAGAAATAAAGAGCAAATGGGGTGAGACAGATGCATTTGTCGAATAGAATCATGGGTACATTGTTCAGTATGAAGACTTTAAGGAGGCTCAGAACATGGCAAAATCTGACAAAATTACATTGTAGATGCCCACCATTTCCTCCGATAAATCTTTGAGGCTTTGATGACCATAATACAAATACCTGCAATAGTGAAATCAACTACACAAGCTCCTGTTTAAAAACATGTATTATCAGGGCATTTTATGTTCTAATGAAATTTATATCTTTTCAATAAAATGTATGAAAGTGCATAGTCCAAATGACTCATTAACATAAAAACTAATTTCGCCAAATTTTGAGATTTTTAAAAAACAGATCAATCGTACACCATGTAACTTCACTCTGGTATAATGGAATACTTCCTTTTATTTGCTTTACAATATCGGTTAATTAAAAATTAAATATGTAAACGAATCCAAATAAAACTTAAATTCGACTTAGTTCCATACACATTAAAATAAAATCTAATAGGCCAAAAAACAACATATTTTGTTAAAACCCTTGGCGCCGATTCGAAACAGTGCGTCACTATTTTTCAATTTATTTTCTTTACAAAATCATGGAGGGAAAACCTCATAATAGTTTTAATAAAAAGCTTCCACAAATTATTCATTTGCCGCTGGGGGAATGTTTCTCTTTCAATTATGCTCATCTGTTTATGCAGGAGTAACAGCCATTGGAGGTATTTGCATCATCCATATCGTATTAACTCATCCATGATATTAAGAGTGATGAGGGGTGCAGAATTGCAGCGACATTTCACATCCAACAGCTGAGCCTCGTGGCCTTCATCTAATCGAAATCGGGTTCAATAAATATTGCAGAAAATGAGAATGCTTAATAAGGATGCATTCGTGATTCCCTCTGAGGCAGCCTGCAGCATCTCATGCACACAAAGCGTTATCATTCACGTCCAAAATTGGGCATGAACTGGGAACAACAAACAAAACGTTCATGATCGCACATGTATCGGTAGCAATAGCTAAGGTCCCTTACCCAGGAATGGACGCTTACGAATGTTTTAAGGTTGTTCTGAACGGTTAGACCTACTGATTCCCAGAACGTGGAATGTTGAGAACGCAACTAGATGAAAACTGTAACTAGCTTGGCACAGGAAGTGCCAGGATTCATATAGTGGCAATCTGAATTCTTCCAGTCGCTTGCCTCTACAAATCCGAAGCTGATATGGCCAGGTTTCCAGAGGTCGGCCAGGGTGGCCACACCCTAAACTGTAGGCCGTTGAGAGTCCAGTTAAGTTCTGCTTCTACAGTGGCAGTGTCTCAAGGCACGTGGCTCATCGTTGTGGTTGTACTTTCAGAAGCGTTGAGCGTGCTGGTTTGGGTCAGGTCAGAACGGGTGGTCTGGGTTCCTCCCGACGGACTAGCTTTCCCTTGCAGTGACTGAATGTAACTCTGCAAAAGAGGAAAAAACTCCAAATTACAAATTATCCTATCATTACTTTCAGGTAACTAAAACCAGCTTTGGACTAATTGGTAACTACAAATACATGCAGACATTAATTATGCTCTGAACTTAAGTTACTTTCTGGATGATGACAATGGATGCCAATTGGAAGTGAGTTTAAAGTATTAATATATTTTGAACACTACAAGCCCGAATCCATTTTATGGAATTAACGGCAAAATCATTTTAATTCAAACTTAATCTTTGTCGTTATTGGTTTAACAAAATAATAAGTAAAAAATTGATTTTGAGCTGGATGTCACATTCATCAATCGAGAAACATGTATACTGTATACCTAGCATACTTTAAAAAAAATTATTTTTATATTACCTGTCAAACTACGTGCAACTAAGCCAAAATAACGTGTTTTTTTAATAAAGTGTAGTGATAGGTGCAAATTTTTCATTCCTCAACCTTATGTGTTTAAACACGAAGGAATACTACGAAATTTCAATCTTAAGGTTTGTTTGTGTATGTTTTTTCCCCCAAATTTCATGTTGCAAGCAAGTCCGATTTACGTTTTTAGACAAATATCGATTCCATCCACATCATTCTACTACAACTGCGAATGAACAAGTATATTATACTTTTAAACAACATAGAATTCACTGTAATACGAAATCTAAGCCTTATGGTGTTTTTCCCCAAAAATGATTTCATGCTACAAGCAAATCCGTTTCATGATTTTTTACAAAAATCGATTTCATCCACATGACTACTGCTACTTCCGACATTATCTTCATCGTGATCCAAAGCGAGCGAATGGATTTTGCTCATGGACCAAATTTCAGAAAGAAGTCTGTTCAAACTCGTTACTTGTTAGCTTTTTACAAATTATGAAAAACCATTTAGAGAAAGCAAGTTTTACAGTAACTGCATTTGCCATCATCCTGCATGCCATCAGATGCTGGAATTCTCCTTCAAAGGATGTCCCTAAATTAAGCTAACAGAAATTCAGTTTGACAATGATGATGGTGACCATCAAGTTATAAAATATTAAAGAATGAAATGGGTTGGCAAATCTTTGCTGACAGTTGGATAATGAATTGAATTTAACTTCGAAATTCGGTTTCAAAAAATTCCTTGGTTTAAAAATAAGTCCACATCACATCGAAGCACAATCATGTCTTGGCCATCAGCAAGGATGGCAGCTGCACGTGAAGACAGCGCACATTGAATCAAACCATTAAACCAGGTTCTGGTCTATTGGATTTGTGTGAATGCCGGGCAATCCAAGCCCAGGGCTGAATAAACGCTGACTCATCAGCTGAGCTGATGGCCTGCCGCAGGGATTAAGGAGCACCGCACGTTCCGGCCTTCCCAGAAGCCCAGTCACGTTCGCGTGGAATATGGCACTGCGGACGTGGTCGGAGTCCTTCTCTATATATAGGCATGGTAAAGGTTCCCGAGCGCCAATCTGAAGTGCAGTCTCCAGGATTCCACAGACGGAGCTTTCGACGACCACCACACGCGCATATTTCGCATGAATAAGAAACAGCAACAAAAAAAAAAAACCCAGGCCAACACTCCAGAATTGCACAAAATGATCGCAACGCTGGAGCGAGCGAAGATTGAGACGGAGTATTGATCGGACGACGAAGAAAAGCCGGTTTGGGTGAGCCCGAATCATTTCCGCCGCACTGCCGACCAGTGCCACTGTGGTGCACCCGTGTCATTAGGCCTTGTCGCCAGCCGTGATAAATCACGGACAAGGGCACCAATCTTCTTCGATCAACAGCTTTCCAGGGCCCGATGGGAGTCCACGCAAGAAGCGGACAAAGAACGCACCCCGTAATTAGTTTCAGGAACACTAGAATGGAATTTAGGGCTGCCCAGGGCTGCAAAACGAAAGATAAGGCGGACGTTTTCTGGAAGAGGGAATTTCCGCTTGCGATTTTAAACCAGCGTTTGCTTTAAATACTTATTATAGATGAATGGTGCCAAACCATAACGCATCAAGTGCCCAAAACAATCAACTTTTTCGCTATAGGGAAGAAAAAAGTAGTTTCGGGACAAATGCAGATGTCACTAACTTGATTTCTGTCAAGCAACATCGCACCCTACTGACGGTTAATTACGAAAAAATTACGATTTTTGTCAAAGATTTTCAACGGGGCAGCAGTGCACCTATGCCATCACTGCTTCATTTGATGTGTGTCCCGTTTATTTACAGAATTTTTTTTAAAACTAAACAAATTATATAAAATGTGGTTGCATAATGGTTCCAAATTTGTATTAAAAAAGTTTTAAATAAATGGGACATTCCCAATTTATAAGAATAGCTCAGACCTCAGTGGAAGATCAATTCACCATGGGTAAAAATAGATTTAGCAATTATAATAAGTATTTGAAACAAAAATGTAAGACATTTTTTACATGGTGGGCATTTTTTTGGCTCAGCATTAAAATAAAACAGCGCCCAAAAATGGCTGTAAAATGGCTTTAGGGACGTTCGTTTTAACAGGGGGCTTCCGGTACAGTTGTAATACTTCCCCGAGGCTTATTAATATTTTACTCAAAATATACCAACGTCTTATCAAATCAACCTACTTGCCGAAATAATTGAAAATTATTTTGATTATCCCCATTTAAATTATTTCTATGGTTGATTATTTTAAAGTAAAAGTCAACTTATTTTTCAAACATGAATTGCAAGTGGTTTGCACTGTTCTTAAGAGGGAAGAAATTTGACAATGACAGGTCTAAAAATCGATAAGGAGTATTTCTACCCTTCCGACCATTTTTCTCTTGCACTCAGCAAATACAGCAGAAGCTTTCACTAGTGTTAGTATTTGCAAACATTCTCCAATGTTTGCTAGAGCAACCATCAACATTAGCTTTGTTTATCAGTGATATAAGAACATAGACGTGAACCTAGTCTCAAACCACTAGCGCCATCAATAATGCATTCCGTGAAACTAGGCGCCATGACAACATTGTTCAAAAGTTGACATTTGCCTGTACTTCTTCAGTATGTTATTCATTCGTTCAATATTCTCATAAAAGCAGCAGTGTTTGCCAAAAATCACAGATTCCGGAATTTAAAATCGGGGATGAAAACAAGAGAGACTCTTAAACCCCCGATTTTTTACACCATTTCCCAGCAGAATTCAGCCTGCACATTATTTTATGTTATCGCGTATCAAACGTGCGCCAAACAAACGCCATTGGATGGCATCCGTTGTCTGGAGAGGAACAGCTACTGACACAAGAAGTTTGTGGCGATCCATCACGGTGCAATTTGCATATTTATGCAAATTCAGACGTGCATTCGTAGCAGGCCACACGCTTCTGTTCGCATTCCCACTGTAGAATTATGATAAAATAATAACGAAAACATGTGGCATTTATCCAAAATATGGAAATCTGATAGTTAACCAACTGGATATAATGAATTTAGCCATACACAGATGCAAGTAGACAGCAAGTAGAGGGTCTGAGCCGATCGAGGGCTTTATCACTGCGCATCTTAATCTGGAGACAGGAAATTTAATTTCCTTCTGCTCAAAAGCTACCTCGCTGTCATGCGTGTGGTTAGAGCCGATATTTTCATGGCTAATAACATTTCCGATTGCAAGCCATCCATAATCGTGGCTGAATCAGTACGGGATCAATGTAGAGAATCTCACAGGGTGGGAAAGTCATTTTTGTTTATTCCCAAATGAACCGCCTGATCAGGGAGTGCATGCTTAAGCTCATATCGATAACTTTGGAATGATATTTGAAGAAAAAAAAAGTACAATTTGCAATGACAGAAAAAGTTAAACTTGAAAAAACGAAATTAACTTGTCTTTGTTTACCGAGAACCTGTTTTCATAATTATTTTATCATTTTAGTTTTTTTTAGACAGATGTAGAATTAGTGATCTTATCAACATCCGCTATTAATTGTAAGAAAGGAGAAGATTTTTTTCTTCATGAAAATGGAAATTGGGTTATCGAATAAGTTGACTGAAGAAAGGGCAATTATTGTTTACAGAAATGAAAATCCACATTTTTTGATGACAATAAAGAATATTTTAAATGAAAGATTGTTAGAAAAAAAACTTGTAAGAACAAATTGTGGCATTTGTTTTTTTAAGAACCTCTTTTTATATTGTTTATAATGTTTAACGTATTATTTTTTTAGACTGGTATAAAATTACAAAGGGAAACCCGATTGCACGAATAGGAGAGAATTATTAGTCGTTGTTTTTCTTTTTTATAAAAAAACCAATTAGGTTTTCGAACAGACTAATTTAAGAATGGAGAATTTTCTTTAAAGAAATAAAAACAAACTTTGCTGAAAAACTAAGCCGTTTTGTTGACAATGAACATTTATTTGTAATATTATTAAGTCTGTTTTAACTAATCTAAATAAGATATAATATCAGAATATGAAAACTCATTTTTTGAAGAAAACTATTTTGCTGACAATGAACACATTTTTATAATTATTAATTCCCTTATTAAGTAACTCAAAAGGGAAGAATTTCTTATTTAAAGAAATTAAAATCAAAATAATATTTTATTGACAATGGTTTTAAAGCAATGTTTCTTTTTTTTCAAATAAGACTTTTTCAACCATTTTTATGAGAAGACTTTCTTTTTATTATTAACTATGAGCAAATTAAGAAAGCAAAATTTAATGTTAAAATCAAATCCAATTTGAATAAGTCAATAGCAATGTTTTTCAAACAAAACAATTTCATAAAAACATTTCATTTCGTTATTATTAACTACAAGCAAATAAGGAAGGGTAAATGTTGTCAACGTTGTTGACAGTGAACTTTTTATTTTAAAGCAATATTTTTTCAAGTTACGCTGATAACGTTTTTGTGAAGAGAGAGCAATCTTTTTTTATTTGTTTTGGCGGACGAAAAAAAAAATCACATTTTTAAAATGACATTTTTTGCTCCACAGAAGAACATTTCTTCAGCAATTCTTCCCCAGTATATATATATATTTTAAGAGAATGCGATTTCTGAAAGAAAACCCAGGATTTATTGGCAGCAGTAGGAGGGAGTTTTCAAACCTGAGTCAACCCACAATTTCAAAAATGAGAGACGAAGAATCTAATGAGAATTCTTCCCTTTCTTTGGGATCCTCCTCTGATTCCATGTAACAAGCGACAGACATCAGCGTACTCACTTGAGATATTATGTCCCCGTGTGCAGTCCGCACTTGATACAGGTACCGATATCTCCTTTGTTTCTGCGTTTCCCGCACTTGTCGGCTGCGTATCCGCTGCAGGTTCATTTGGCGAGTTTTCTTCGACGGTATTACTGCAAAAGAGAAGGAAAAACGCATATCAGAAGTCATGACAAGAGAGCGACGCAGATGGTATTAAGGGACGACGACTGGGAAAATGAAATTGGGAAGATGACAATGATTAGAGGATGCAGTAAAGGTAATGGAAAACTATGCTCCATTACGGCATGGCAGGCTGATTACAGCTGCCCAGCCCCATTTTTTATTTTTATTTTTTTTGTCTAGGCGAAGTTTCTGAACGGTAGTTTCAACCAACCGAAAGACTGGCGAATGCGTGCGTGGGCTAGAATTACTCTGGATCTTCAGAGTTTATTTTCTGCCCCGAGGACGCTTACATAAAGAACCAGTGGTTTGTTGGTTGACGATAATAGCAAATAAATAAAGCCTGGTGAAGACATAACTTACGTCTGAACAATGCTATGGCGATATGAGCAGAACTGAGTCTGTGAAAAGAAGCCCTCCTATAGGATTTCAGAAAATAACTGAAGCTTTTGGTCTCAATTTCTTAGCATTGACTTAAATAATGCACCTTTAAAACATTTTAAGGGATAGTAATACGTTTTAAGAATCAATAATGACTTAAAAAATTTGGCATAACATCAAATAACAAAGAATAAGTTTTATTTCAATTTGGACGCATCCCTCAGTTTTGCCCTTGATCGAAATGCATAATCTAGCTGTGCAAAACTTTGAATTTCGTTTTAAAGCAAAACATTGCGTATCATAACTTCAAATGTTATTTAATACTATAACATTGAGGAGTGTTGATAAAGTAAGTAAATGTAATAAAAATGAAATTGCTCACCCTCACTTACGGCAGTATTTCAATATATTGCTATAATTTCACAATTTAATTGGTTGCACCTTGCAACAGCTAAATTTATATTAACGACAAGTTCTACTAAAAACTTTCAGCTCAGATTTGAGTGGAGGTAAATACGTTTTGCTCCACTGAAATACACAATATTGGCCGATCGAAAATTACTTAATTTTATATAAACAATACTTAAGTTCATGCCAGTATTTAAGTTTGAAGAGTTTTGAAACATGTATAATCCATGTATCAGTGGCGTAGCCAGGGGAGGGCGGCACCCCGGGCCCGGGGGG
>JAQIXS010005155.1:0-13317 GCA_034700785.1 Rossiulus vilnensis
CCCCTCCAAATAACGGCCACCTCCAAATAACGGACAAAAGGTCCGGTCCCGCGAGTGTCCGGTATTCGGAGGTTTCATTGTACAATTTTAACACTACTACATTTCAAACACATAATACCAAGGGGCTAACATCTCCTAAAAATCGTGTACACCTGACTGCGACTTCGAAGATGGCAATGACTTCAAAGTCTTCAGTGGGACTTAAATGACGTCAATGAGATTTCAATGGGACTTCAATGAATTTGGGCTATCCATTCAATGAGTCGAAATAATGTTTTGTAGTATTATATGGGGATTGTCCATACATTACATTACGCTAAATAAGGTGGGCCATTCATGAAAACGTTATAGGCGTTAGATTGGGTTGGGGTGTTTGTCTTACCGTAACGTTACCATTCTTTACATATTCTCAAGTCTTAATATTGTATAAGATAATGTTAAATTTACACTCATACCTCGCTATACAGATGCCTTTTATACGGCATTTCGTTAAAACGGCCCTTGTTGTAAGTCCATGTTTCGTTTTACGTCCCGTAATGTTTCATTATACGGCCAAAAATAATGAAACTTGATACCACGTATACATAACGTGTAACCCTGAGCAAGGGATTGCAGGGGTACATCCTATATGAGCCTGAAATGAAAATAGGGCCAGGGAACAAAAGGGTAGAAAGCGAAAATTCACTGGGATTTCGTAAATTTTTGCACAATTTTCCCCAAAATACAAACTTAACTTTCCTGATTTTTCCAGTTTTTGAACAAATTTCTCTACCTACCCTTAGCATTGAAAATGCAAAAAGGGACATACAATATGTAGAAGGGGGTTGTTGGTTTAAATTTTGTAGCAAATCGCTCACGCCACTCATAGTTTGGCGTTTCCATGGATTTTAGCTTCATTTTTGCAGCTAATACTCAATAATACGAGTAGTACAGTATTTTTTTTAATTGTTTAGAATTTACAAACAAGATTGCGAATACGAACACGGACAATGCTTTCAATCCGTTATCTACTACTGGAACCAAACGTACAGCGTTAGCCATGTCCCCCTGGTGTGGAATCCCCTCTGACTTCAGTGACTACAATAGGATTTCAATGACTTCACTGACTTCAAATACTTTCACAGCAACCTACCTCCGACCTGGACTAGTTATTTTTTGGGCTCGTTGCTCTTCGCACCGGCCGCGTAACAATTCAAATTATTTGGAATGCCTTAAACGAAATACCCGGGAAAAGTAACATTAAAATTCTGAAGAAATGTGAATTTGTAACATATTTTAACTAATTATTATTTAGTCTGGAAAAACAAAACTGAAAATGAAATATAACATGAGAACTGTTAACTAACATACAATAGGGTATTTATACGAAAGTTATACTTTATGAAAATAATTGCATTTTCTTAAAATAAAACGTTTCGTGTGCAAGAGGTGTGCCAAAACATCTAAAAGAAACACATGGTAAATCAGTATCATCTAGGAGCAAATCAGGAAGTTATGGGAAACGGGACAATGTGAGACTTACATGTACCTGGCCCACGGTGCCTTCTCCTTGTGCTGCCCCTATGACATGTTTTGCACCCTTGAACTGTCCTTCTTTCCTTGCATTCCAAATTCCTTAACTGCCCATTGCTGCTACCTGGGACTTAGCGAACCCACCTCGGCCCCTGCAGCTTGCCAGTGCTGCCCCTAATTGTGGGTGCAGGCTTCACTACCCTGCACCTGTCTATACGGCATCTTTTGCATGGTTTCAAGGGTTTCAAGATATTTTCGCGCCCTGTCCTTTAAGCCTGGCGGGGCCAAGAGTGTTCTTTCTAGCCAATTAAAACAACTGCTACAGAGGTAAGAAATAGAGTCCAACCAGGCCAATTGAAAATTTTTCAAGAACTGTTTAATAACTTAAATAAACCTCTGTTATGGACTACATATTGATTGGCCCTATATTACGCTAAATATATTGAGAGGCAATCCTTAATGACATCACAATCATTTTTGGTACTGGATTTAATCGATTATACATATTAACCAGATTTTACACCGGCTTTTTATTAAGGCGCTCATCCTACATGTCCCTTGTTTGTTAACCATGTTTGGAGTAAAGGCCAACATAAGGTGCTCGATTCCGAGCTGAGTTCCAGCCTCCCCCCTTCCCCCATATATACTAAACATTTTGCATTAAATCCTTAACTTCATCGATATTCTCATATAACACTCATAATCACTTTTAAAGCCATACAACTCTGGATAAACTTGATTTACCCTATATTTCCATTTATAGTATAGAGATTGTATTACTGGCCAGAAGGGGTAGTTCCCCTTAGAGCCATGATTCTTCTTCTTCTTCTGGTTGCAAGGGCACTTTGCATACCTTGTCTTTTTAAAGAATGTGACCTAACTCCTGCCTCATTCCTGTCCACCTGTCAGTGGAATGTTCTTGAACATTCCAGATGCTCATTAGCAGGTGGCAATTGCCCAATACCATTGCACACACATGCTGTTGCTGCATTTGCATGCCCCCATTGCCATTGCTTCAATTTCCATAAACTTGAACTGTTTTCTGCCTGTGCTGTTGGCAGTGCAAACTGGCTGCTTTCCTTTCCAGCACCACAGCTGTTTCCCTGTGCTATTCAGCCTGAACCCTGCAGCTTCAACTAATGGTCCAATTTGTCATTGAACCATTCCTGTGAATCTTCAGTACAGTCCCTGCTAGGCTCTCTGTGATTCTATTACAAACACCTCGCAGTCTACATAGCCTGGCACAACAAGGCTCTTCTTTGGAGTCCCTCTTCTCCCTCTACTATGACAACCCGAATCAACCCGGGTTCACGACCCCCGGTCGGAAAAATTCGCCGCAGCAGTGCTGTTAGAGACTGATATTTCTCTCCAGAGGTCGGAAGAACCCAGGGACAACCTGTTGAGGTGCGGACTACACGCTTCTGCCTCTTGGATTTGCGGAATCAGGAATTCCGCCTAACTCATGCTTTTTCCAGCTTTCCAGCATGACAGTAAACCAGCTTGCTAAGTCAGCATGCTGAGTTCCATTTGATATTTGTTATGCCTTGCTTGTTTGCCAATTCTATTTTGTTACTGGTTTTGTCACGTTAGTGCACTAATGCTTGCTAGATTTATTTCATTGACTAGAGACGAATAAATCCTTTGCAACCATCCATTCACAGCTTTCTCTTGTCCGCAATGGCTGAGCCAAAGCCCATTTCCATTGCACTACGTAACCCCTTGTCTCACAGTCTCACAGACATCACGTGACTGCACATAGCCAATTATAGTTGAAAGAAAGGTTTCATAAATAAATTGTTTTTCGTAATTATAATTGGTTTTCGTAGGTACTGAAACAAACGTAGGGGTCATCTTTCGTTATAAGAATGCACTTTCGTGACGAATGTTTATTTACATACGAGAGTCAGCAGTTAACTTTCGTGTGCTGCATAAATTCCCTAATGTATTCTTGAATACTGTTGTTGTACAATTATCATCTGTTATTATGCTCCCTCACATCATGAAAGAAATCGTAAGTTTCAACCGGTTTCGTTGTAGGGAAGTTAATCTCATCTATCAACTGCTCTGGGGTATGCACCGTTCCCAATAGCTGGATTTCACCTGACATTCCCCCTCTCACACTAGTACAGCACCTGTGTATCTTTCGCCCTTGGCAAACGAAAATATTTGTAAGACAAGATTGAAAGCTTTCCCTGATGACCCCTTTCTCCAGTTTAAAAACTCGAATTGGAGGTTTTTTTACTGCATTGCATATGTTCCGCATTTAGATAAGGAGGTCGATCTGTTATTCACTGTAAATGAGGTCGTTGATATTCATAAACTGCTGCTTGTGGTCAATCGCGTCTTCTGCATGAAAGAAATGATGAAGACGTGCGGCGCTGGTATAATCGAAGAGGCTAGTTGTGTCCATATACGAATTTCTAATAGCGCGGCACGGCCCCAGTCGTGATCAACTGTGATGTATTATTTATTTTTATATATGCTATATATATGCTTGATTACAATACAGATAACAGAACAGATATACGATAACGGAAATTCAAGAAATGACTAAAAAAAGTCACCAAGCACGTTTGTAGTTTGTCCCCGTTTTTAGACTCATCATCCGAGAACACTGCATCAATAACTTATCGCTACTCTCTTCCTCCCTGTTGGTATAAAAATAAACTTATAAATGATCTAATTCACAGCTGAACGTAATGCAAACATTAAGGTAAAACGTACAGTGTACACATTAACCATATTATTTAATAGCCTTAGACGATAAATGCTATATTTAATGAAACCTCTCTTATGGGAAGTTACATGCAAATGACATGTAAGAGTCGTGTACGCCAAAATGTTATTTGCAAAAACTAGTGTTCTTCTGAAATTATTTCATAAATGTGTTAATACAAATAAGATGTAGAGCCAATTTCTGTTAGACCAATAGCATATAAATATTTCCCAATATAATGATAATGAATCCAGTGGTTATGATCAAAGATAAATGATCACTGTTGATCATGATTTCCGCGACAATAATATAAATATTAACTTAGAAATAAATACACTCATACCTCACTTCTCGGCCTACATTGGGTTAAAATCCCATTAATTATTCTGATTCTTATATTTTTTTAAGAGAATCACTTAAGTTGTTAGATAAAAATGTACAAATTGAAATTTTATTTAATTTTAAAATAATATTCCATTACATAGTTTTAAAATAAGACAAATAAAATTAAAAACAAAAATACCTATAACAAAATTTTGAATAGTCTGAAGATTCGCATGACCCCGTTGCTATCACTGGCCTTAGCTGAAGTTATCTCTTAAATGACAAATTCAATTTTACCTCAATTTAAACTCAATGTAATATGGGTTGCTCATACCTACAGGATTTTCATGGTTACATCATTAATAGGTGTAAAAAAAGAGGATGACCACTGGAAATTCTAGTGACCTGCAATGTATATGTATCCATACACCTCAAAAACCCATGTACTTTCACGTATTTGTATTAGAAAATATCAAATTTCATTATTTTTTGCTGCATAATGAAACATGTAAAAAGAAACGTGGGCCTAAAACAAAAAAGGCGAGATTTAATTGTAATGTTTTCGTTTGTCAACGCTAATGTGTCAATTCAATTCAACTCATTGTCCTACTTTTAGCAAAGATTTGCCAAGATTTTAGCAAAGAGAAGAAAATGATTAGCATGAGTTACACTCCCATTTGAAACGGGGAGTGTATTCTCCCCGTATTAAATTATTTTTCAACCTGTTGGTCATCATTATCATTGTCACACTGAATTTCTGTTAGTGTAGGGCTATCCTTGGGAAAAGAGTTGCAACGTCTGATGACATGCAAGAAAAAAAGCCAATACATGTACTATGGATCTGAACACGCCACTTCGGTGGTTTCGTTTAAAGAATTCTTCCACCAAGTTGGTGTTCCCATGAAAAGTGCTTTTTTCACGAACTCCCAAGAATTGCGTCTCCCATCTTGATCACGGTGATACCCTGGAGAACCTTGATCATTTATAAAACACTCTCACTGACGAATCAAGCAGCTAGCTCTACGGTGCACCATTTAGAGTTCTTGCACTCGGCCAACCCTGTAGGAATTCCATATAGGGCAGCAACATATATTCAAGAAGTGGTCTCACTAATGATAAATATCTTTTGGACAAATCTAAGACGTTTATTATCTGTGTTAGTTATTCCTATTTACATGTATTTTAAAGAAAAGCACATAGAGGCTATGGGCATGTTACATTGGAGAAACACCTGTGCTTTGTTTGTTATATAGGATTCAAAGCTTCATTTGCGTTCCCTATTGCGTTTTTATATGAAATTGAAATAAAATATTTAAAAAACTCAAGTGGAGATAGTTAACTCTGTTTGCAATTTCCATGAAATGTTGTGATAAATATTAATAGTCATGTGAATGGTAAATGCAATTTTCAACAAAATTGATGAATCATTTTTGTTGATCTATCACGAAAGATGAATTTTAATTTGGATTTTCGTAAAAAATTAGGAAAAACTAATTATTAATGGAAACATTTAGAATAAATATTATGAAAAACAACCCACTTTCCTTGGCCTGCCGAGACTTAATGTAGACTACATTTTAAGGGTCGTATTTTTTAAATTGCATACCCTTTAAAATGAGATAGGCTGTGCAAAATAGTGAAAAGTAATGGCTTTGAAATTTCCGAAAAATTGATTTATAATTATAATAAAGCATAAGATTTTAGAATTTGACCCAAAATGGTAAAATTACGTTAATGAAAACATTACCCAGCCCTGTGTACTGCTTTGTAACAAAACGCAAACACTGCCACTTTCTTTAGCGTTACGTAATTTACGGATAGCGCCTTGAAAAATGCTAGCAGTGTGCAAAGAAGTGATCAATTTGTCTCAATTTGAACATGCCCTTGAAAATGAATGGAAACACATGTATCTGTGCATAATATAAGTATGCGAGGGAAAAATCTTCCACAAATACATGTATTTAAAATCGAACATATAAATAAATTGTACAAACGTTGATTTTAATACACTTTTTTGTTCATGCTTTTCTATTTGGTTTCTACTACATGTATTTTTACCATGCAAACTTTAATTGAAAACATGCGTAAATACGTTTATATCGTTTTATCAAGTGGATGATTGTAATAAGTTGAAGTTTCATTTCTTGTTCCATTTAACTGAAATTGTAATTATACATGATTAGTAAGTTTATTAATACAACTTGTAGTAATTTTCAAACAATGAAGATGTATGGTTATTCGTCGTATGCGTGTATAATACTCAGTTAACTCACTCGATATTAAGCATACATGTATACATGAACGTCCTCGCAAAGAAAAATCACATTTTTAAGGCAAGTTAACAGCAACAAAAAGGCTTCCAAAAACATTTGTTGAAATTATCAATTTAAACATCATCAAGCTAATATGTATTGTTGTCACTATGCTGACGCAACGTAATACCAAAAGTACGACAAGATAGCTTGGGCATACAGGACTTGAAACGAGTGTATCAAATGCGAAGGGTGTTTGTCAACAGGTTTAGCATAATTGTGCATGTTCAAATTGTGTTGGGCAATACAAAAACGCACTGACCCTTTCTCTCCTCCCTGACTGTCCTTTCCTGTTGCTTTAGGATTTAAAATGCAAAGCCATGTTAGATATGCTTCTATTGGAGAGGATATGTTTTTAGGAAACTCGAACTGCATCGCCCTGAGCATGACTGCAGTGCATATTGTTAACCTCTGACATTAGAAAACGTGACCTACCGACTAATATACGTGAAAGCATTAAAATGGATTGAAGGGTTAGAGTAGCTTTATAGAAACTGAAAACGTTTGGTTGGTTATAGATATGAAAAGCTTTTTCATATAAAAAACTACAGGTATAAATGCTTCGGCCGAAAGCACCGCAAACGAAAGTGCAACATCCGAAAACATCCTTTATATTATTAAAAATAATAGTATTTGTAAAGAAATTTAGTACAAATCGCCAAAATTAAGGTGATTTGTTAGCAAATGTTTCAATATGTTCGCCTACGGCGTTGCATTATTAAAAATAATGGTATTGGTAAACAAATTAAGAACAAAATTACCGAATAAATCACAGGATTTGTAATCTACTTTTTCGCCTACGACGTTCATTTAATAAAAATTTAGATTTTTACTGTAGTTTTTTAAAATTTTCGTTTAAGGCGTTCCCCATCCTCACCAAACAAAAGTCGTAATTCCCCCCCTTAAAACATCCTGGGTACGCCAACAACCCGAACAAGGTTGTAACCCACGAAAAACAAACGTTACATTTCGTTTTTCAAACAACATTTTAAAATTATCTGATCATAAACTTGTTTGATTTATCAACACAAGCTAACACATTCATTTGTTTTACGTTTCTATTAGTATTCCCAATAATACATGTATAAAGAAAATATTTCATTTGTTGCAGAAACAATGTTTGAAATGACAGGTGAGAAAGTGAGTTACTACGTTCTTACTACAGTTATGTCAAATAAGATACATAAACTTAGAAACTTATTTTATTTAAATATTCATATTTTAATTTTAAGATTGAGATTGCAAAATCAATAGACAATAGGCAATACTTCAGGTTATCATACGAAAACTGAACTTATTTCAATTTACAGGTTTTTTATAGAAAACCTTGCATTCCAAAGGTAGGCTGTGCTTGATTTACCGTCCTTTGTCTTCATTTATAACTTTATTTTATCCGTATGATGCAGCAAAACATGTAAGTGATCAGCCATCGTCTTCACAGATAAACGTTCTTCCTCTAAACACACCTGTAAACTAACCAGTCTATCTTGTTCTAGATGTTCATTATAACCATATTCCACCTTAATGCCATTTTAACTTAAATTGTCGGTTACAACGTTGTTCGAGTGTGGGATTAAATTTATTGTTTTAAATTGAAGCATTAAATGGGTTAAGTGAAAATATTTAAGAACTTAATACATGTATAAGACCACATACAGTACAGGAAGGATGTTCTGGAATCACTCGTAATTTAAAAGTTATCGTGGTCATCTTGTTTCTTAAGTTCTCAAGTACATGTACCGCATAATATATCTAGATCTTTAATTATGATTCAGTTTATTGACCAAATGGCAATTTAGATTTGAGAATGGTCTAATGGTATCCCTCATTATAAAATATTTTGGCATGAAGTCTACGCCCGGACACTTTAACATGGTACACCTGCATGCTTAAAGCATGCAGAGGCAAAGAGCTTTAATCCGAACGGTCTTCTAGAGTCTAAACCTTGCCACCAGTCAATTTGCAGATGAAGAAACCTGTTAGTCACCTTAATGCTTGTTTAATATCGTGTTGTTTCACAAGCAGAAAAGGGTATCTTGAACCGCAGAATCTTGCAATTTATTTGAAATACAGTAAAAGGATTAAAAATCGTGAATAATTTACAATGCTAAGCCCTTTAAATTATAAATCTTGATAGAGAGTTGATAAAGATCGGAAAAAAATTTGAGAGAAATAAGTCAATATCTGCATAAAATATTCTAATGTAAAAAAGTTTAAAATTAACATTATTTTCGGTATTTTTTATGACTCGTTATTTTATTAATGACATTCAAATTAGGCCTAACTAGTATTGAAATCTATGCATTGCTATTATTGTTCAAGTTTTTATATATTCTTAATAGCGTTAGCAAGAATATTCTCAGTGAAATTGCACTTACGGTGTAGATGAGACGTGTTACGTGCCCATATCTGTAATGAGACTCAAATATTCGCAAATCTTGAATTAATACAACCCGTTTAAAGTTCTGAAGGCATCACTATAACCATTCCAATAAGCAACTCCATAATAGCTATTAACAACAAACAAAAAATGAATGATCACTTGATTTACTCTCTATAAAACACTACTTTCCATGCCTTCCTATTAACAATTTTAATTATCGATATCCCCTCTGCTTATGCAACAAACTCTGCCGAGTTTGTCGCTTCCAAAGACCCTGCTATAAAGTCCAAAGATTTTCGGTACAGCCTGCGTCGTTATTGCTCTCTGAAGGCAAATAACGGATCCGCAGGGATAATCCCGATACCCCTACGCATTGATGGCCCTCATAACTACCCCCAGTCCATCTGGGACCATAAAACCGAAGGACTTTCTTTGCACGCTACTAGGGCAGTCTGGGGTACATTATCCTCGCATAAAACCGTGTGGCCCATCCTTGCATTTGTATGCCCCTGAGATTTCGGCCATTTTGTTTACCCTCTAATCTCCCTCCCCCTCCAACCTTAAATGGCTTTAGTTAACAGTACTGCACGTTTTCTGTTAAGATAACCATGATTATTTGATGGCGCTCCGATTGGCAAAGGGAGGACAATAACCGTCCCCAATATTATTTATTATGATTGGCTATTTAGTAAACATATCCTCGTTTAAAAATTAGGGGAATATGAAAGGGGTGCCTTGTCTACCCTAATCCTAACCCAGTAAACGGAGACCCAGCTTTACCGCCAACTAAGAGTGACTCACGTGAGCTGTACAGCATAGGATAACAAAGTTGGCTCTGAATATAAAGTGCATGCTGTTTATATGCAATTAATTGCATGTTCGCCACTAATACATGTATAGATAAATTTCGAGATATTTTGAAAATGCATTATTGAAATTTGAAATTACATATATACCTGATACACATGTAGTAGTGTATAGTTAGTACAATTTTTGTAATTTATCATTTATTTTTTCCACTGCCTCTTATTTACTGGTCATTTTGTTAGGGTACCTATAAGCTTTATTCTCGTTTTCTTTAATTTGAACTTAAAAGCCTTTTGACGGTACATGTATTGCAAACAAGTGTGCAAAACGTTGTTATCCCCCAATGGTTAACGGATATAACCAATTTAGTTTTCTGCAGTCCCATATTTAAATCAAATTGAATGTTATGCATGTCAAATTGAACCGTACCCTTTTGTGGCGTCTTGCTTACACTTGTAGACATTTTTAATTTCTCATGGAGATGATGACCTTTAAGAATTTGTTAAAATTGTTTGAAAATTATCAAATGGAAATGCTGTAGTGGAGTGAATGCGTTAATGCTGATGTCTTATTGGCAATTTACGTGAAGAATCGTTTATTTCACAACATATTGTGTGTGATGCAGTTTCAGCTATTGAAGGATTGGCAAAAATGCGGATTTCAAATATGTTTGATCAAAGATCAAAGTGTTTCGTGAGTAAGAACAATTAGAAATCGGGCCTAGAACAATGGCAATAACTTGGAAATACTGTACTTTGAATTCCAAATGATATGTATTTCTGGTTCATGCACGTCTTCGTCATGCTTAAGTATCACGCACAAATATAAACTACAAAGTATCTTTAGTGAGTATTCTTAAATGCATTGCTTGAAAAGGATGAAATTTACTTAAGTAATTTCCCTAATGACCAACACCAGCTGTAAACTGCGGTATATAGGTTTAGTTGATACGATAGGCGGCGCTCAAAGATGGCTCGGTTAAATAATGTTGACAATAACCACCTCTACTGCACAGCCCCACCCCCAATATCCCACTTAAGACAAACAGGAAGAACGAAGTGCATGGCTCCCTAAGCGGCCATTAGACCTCAATGAAGAAAACTTTAGAGTCGCGCAACTTTACAACGCCATTTTTTAGAAGTGGTCACAACGCTGTAAACTCCCTCATTGCTGTCACGCATAGGAACGCTCTTCCTGATGTGGCATTTGTTCGGGTTCAATGCCACTGCAAACGCTGCACTTTTTCTTGACATATCGAGACTATGCCCAGTTGGTCTATCCTTATCCACAGAGCCATTAAATTGTCAGGAAACTAACATCGCTGCAATTATCAAATGTGTTCAAAAATGAGCCCCTTTCCAACCCATCCAACACTGTTGTTTGCACCTGGGAATTACTAAGACACGCGTAACTCATTTAGCAAAGTGTTTTCACTCAGTAATTGCTTTTTTTGTCAGTACATTCCAAATTCTTGTCTGCCACGTCGCTTTTCCATAGTTTCTTAGCTTTTCCTCACTCGAATGCACCCTCCCCCCCATCAGTTTTTTTTTCTACCTCACACTATGGCTAACAAAAATTACAATGCGAAATGGAGCTTAAATGCAAAATGCTTAAGTGCGATTTTGGGACGTTTCACTGATTTTTTTGCTAACCCATGCAATTGACAAATGGCAGTTTACGAAGTAAATTTGTTGCAAAGCTGCACGAGCTCTTTTCATCGAAGCACTTTTTTATGCAGGAGCGCTTCGATCAGCGAATGACTAGTTCAGGACACACCTGTACTGCCAATGTAAGTTTTGAAGAAGTTCTGAACCAAGCTATAATCCTCCAGTTTTCTACAACGTAAAATTAATGCAACAATCAGCCATTGCTGCGTATTGTCTGGCAATCAGGAAATACAAGTATAATGCAACACTATTAGTACAATACAATCGTTATAAACTAGCCTGATAAAGTTGGACTGCCATCAATTATATGCAATTAACTTGCAATTTAAGAGCCTAATTTGCATTTAGTTTTTTACATTTTAAATTAGAACAGTGTTTCTGTTACACGTAACATTATTTTGCTTGTTTAAATGCATTTAAAAACTAAATACCATATGTACCCGAATTTAAGACGATAAAAAAGCAATGAAAACGATATAAAAAATTAGGGTACGTCTATACACAAAGCAAATGGCAATTTTTCATCGGGAAGAATCGTTAGGCATGAAACGGCAATTTTTTAACATTCCTGCTGCGTTTTTCGAAACGATTAGTGGGGAAATGTTATAGCTTATGCAGAGGCAAATTCAAACTAGCATCTTACATCTCATTTTGATGTATTATACTGCTGTTTTACTTTATACATTAGTCATAAACGTTAAGTGCGTAATAGATTCAGGTAATGAATTTTTTTCAAAACTTTCACATTTATAATTAGGGTGTGCGACTCAAATTAGGGGAGACTTATTTTCGAGCTAATACATATGTTAACTTAGAAACTGATCGTTCTAAGGTGTATTATTTCGATACTAATTTATAAAGCAATAGACATTATGAAAGAAAGTTAGACTAAATAATAATTGATATCGAAAGTCTTTTGAACATGTCGAGGCCAAACTTCAAATAAGGTTACTCCAGAGCATATAATCAGTTATGTAATGGTGATTCCTAAATACGTGTCATAAATACACAAGCCGTTAAAGGAACACATTATAGATTGTATTCCGGAAATGTTGCTTTTCGTTTACATGGAATCCTCATGACTAAGCATTTTTCTTTATTGAATGTTTTACATCTGTTAGATATAAAACCAAGTTTCTGTGCAATTTAAAACGATCTTCTACCATGACCTTATCATGTGTGTACAGGGTATACTTATCAGCAACACAGTTAGAGTTGCTTGGAAGTAGTTCAGGTTGATATACCTCTTCATGTAAGAACAATAAAGAACAAAAAGTGCACCCACAACTCCTGGTGCGCAAGAATGCACCTAGAACTAATGAAATTCACTCCCACCTTTAACTTCTTCTTGTCTAATATTTGATTAAAATCGTTCTTAATGCATTATGATAACATATTGATAATATATCCTTATCTAAACCCAAAACATTCATGATCAATTAATAATAATGAATAATGATGAAATGATAATACAATTCTGACTCGATAACGGAATTTAAAAAAATATGTTTAAATATAAGATAATTTTGAATTAATTTCTTCAAGTAATATTTCAAAACCGGAAGATTTATTACTATTTTACACACCCTTAACAGC
>JAQIXS010005156.1:0-13312 GCA_034700785.1 Rossiulus vilnensis
TGGTAGAAATATCAAGTCGCTAGGGCATCTTAGACACATGAAATATGCCTTTGACAACCTTTGTCACACAACTAGTGTTTAAATGGGGGTAACTTTTGCTAACGACATGTTTTTACATATCTAAGAGTAGATTAGGACGTCTATGCCAATGGACCCTAGGGTAGTTGAAGGACCCTTTCTTCGCCTGTCAGAAAGGCTAAACGGCATTGAAATGCGATAAATTAGTCGATGAAAGATTACTGTCACACCAGTGGTAACACAAAAGGGTTTTGAAAAGAGTCTTTGGTAAACGTTTCTTATTGACCAATTAGACCGCCTTCGTAATATGTTAATAAAATAAGAACAACTGAGCAAATGTCGGTGTCGTGATGGAAAAACACTTACCGGTGATTCAACTCCATATCAGATTCAAAAACTCCATACGGAGCTAACGCTTCTTCCAATTCTTTGGTACGGTAGATATCTATCGCTCTTGGTGCAGCTAACGTAATAGCTGATGTCATTCCCAACGTTTTCTGTCCTTTCTGTTCCTGATCACGTGCATTTTCCGTTGATGGAACGAAACTGCTCCATCCAGAGCTTGCAGATGAGCTGAAATAACAAAAGCATAATTTTGTACAACGACAATGGGAGAAAAATCATGAGGCGGCGTCAGTAAAATGCAATGTACAATGATATTTTTTTTTTTTTTCAATTGGCCTGAAATTAGCTGGGTCCTTTCCTAAACTGGATATGGTCAGCCAGTAGTTCCTGCCCAATTAGGTCTATTTCCACAACAACAAAGCCATGCATGCAAGTACCGCAATAATCGCAAAACACATTTAGGCCCAAGACAGAACAACGATCGCCCTGATAGGGTAATCATTGATAAAGCAGCATTTCGCTGGCAACCCGTTAATAACAAAATTGAAATGCGATGAATCTAAAAATATTAAAAGTTGGTACTTTACCTTTCCGTCTTCGCCGAAGGCTATACATTCGTTTTGTCAGCATGGTAAACATATGACGATGTAGTGCGCCTTTTACAAAGTGGCGAACGCCTTTTCATTCTTCCTCGATTCTTCTGGAATGGTCGATTTTTCCAAAAGGTGGGCTCACCGCGATTGCGCGACCGATAAACTGACGCGAAATTAAACCACTATTTATCAAGGACCGTTGCTTGTTTTTATGGCCACTTTGCTTATCACGAAGAATGACTGAGCTCGAGTGCTTAGACTTGAAGAATTGCTTTGCCTTCGGTTAGGTGACTCACGCAAATGGCTGTGATTAGGCATAGGCGAACTTGACCTATGGCTTGAAGGTGTGCACAAAAGACCCGCTAATTCGGGTTGATATATTTGGGAATGTAGAAGAATAGCGATTAGAAGAACAAAATCATCTTTTTTGAGGCCCTTAAGGGACCTTAAATTACCACATATTTTGAGGTGAAAACAATAAGCCGATTAGGCTTTAGATAAAGGACAAAACGCTGGCCTCACGCAGGGATTATTTTGGTCGTCTGATATCTATTGTTTTACGTTTCCGAATCTGTCAACCCGAATTAGCGGGTCTTTTGTGCCCACCTTCAAGCCATAGATCAAGTTCGGGCCTATGCCTAATCACAGTCCGTTTGTTAACAGGCCTTTGCATTGAGTCACCCAAGCTAAGGCAAGCTAAGGCAGGTCGGGGATAAATATTCCAAAATATATCTAAAATATTCAAAATTGGTACTCTACCTTGACAACGTCTCCGTCTTCGCCGAATGATATACATTCGTATTGTCAGCATGGTAAACGTATGACGATGAAGTGCGGCTTTCACAAAATGGCGTTACACTAGAACTATGGAATAATAAGTTCCAGACTATCCCCGAAAAAGGGGGAAAAGGAGAATGACGTTAGCGCCCTGGGGGAGGTAAAAACAAAAATGACATTGATTTTACGTCGTTGGCATTACTGAATTATCTGCAGGGAAAGATTCAGATTCGGAGAAACGCGATGTGGATTACGAGAAAACAAAGATCAGACAGTTAGAGTAAACGAGATGCTTCTTAAACGGTTCTTCTCACAGAACCTGGGAAACCTGGAAAAATCCGGGGAATTTTTATAATTGTTTAACAAGTGAGGGGATTTCATAACTTTGAATCATTAAGGGCCGGTTGCACCAACAAAAGTTAAGCAAAACCGGCAGGTTTGTAATAGAATAAAAATTTCCCAGAATTTCTAGCTGCAGCAGGTTGTCTCCATGTTAATTATATCTTGGGTGAAAAATCCCTGTGGCAAACGGTGCAACAAAGAACTTATTAACCCTTAGGTTGACCTACATAAGAACAACTCAAATTGGTCAAATTCTAATAGGGTCCAAAGTGCCTCATGGTCCGTTTCAAACAAGGTATTTTGGGCATAAAAATTACCATGGACCCATTCCTTAGTATGACATTCACGTATGACCTTGTTGGAGCATTCCTAATTAGGGTATCTCCCAAACGTTTTAGCCTCCAGGTTTCATATCGCTGCCTTACCTTTGTAAGGTTAAAGTCCTTAGTCCGAAGAAGTAAAAGCTTACCATCAGTGAGAACCTAGGAAATGCTTTCACTAGCGGGCCGATTAGGGCGGGAAAGCTTGCAGAGTACTACCGATAAGCTGAATGAAGAAAAAACGCCAGAGGCGGGAAAGGAGGACGAGCGTTTTACATGAAGAACAAAGTATTTAATAAAAACATTACTAACTAGGAGGATTACAATTGACGAAACTTCCAAAAAGCAATTTGTAGAACCAAGATAAACTCTGCCGATACTATATATTGGCCCGTCTGAGGGGGGGGGGGAGTTAGCCAGCTGTGGGGACGCGGTTGGGGATAATGTTTTCTGCTGAGTTAGGTTAGGTTGTCATTTGAGAGCTTAGGCTATGGCAGCAAGCAATGGTGTCATACGAATCTTCAGACCGTTAAAAATTTTGTTATTAGTATTTTCCTTTTTCAGTTTCGTTTTACTTCTTTAACACTTGTGATGGAAGATTTAATAAAATTTTAATTTAAACAGTTCTAGTCAACAGCTCGAGTGATTTTCTAATTATTTTTAAACAAGATTTGGAATGTATCTTATGCTTTCAGATAGGTTTAAATGTGAACGCGTGTTTCGTTATACAGCACTTCGCTTAACGGTTAACTTTCCAGCAGCCTATCTAGGCCGTTGAGCGAGGCATGGTTGTATTTCGTGTTTTGTTTAATATAAAAGCTTCTTTTCCAAATCGGACCAGGCATGCGAGGAGGCGGATTAATAATAAAAACCAATCAGTGAAGGACATGGGGTAGGAAGAGTGCTGGTCGGAAAATCGTGAAAATTCCACGAAGTCCTTTCTGGATAGCCGGGTTGTCTCTCGACATCCCAGCATCAGGATCCGATGTTCGGGCTAAACAACCGATGTCACATGCATTGATCACGATGGCGACATGAGGTCGGGGATGCGACGCTTGAGGTGCGTGTTCTCCTGCGGGATGTGGTCCAAACAGTGCAGCGACTGGCCCTTCAAGACGTTCAGCAGGGGCCTGTCGGTGACCTGCTTTGCGGACACATCCGAACCAGAGTAGGAGAAGCGGTACCTGGGACACTTGATGCTCTTCGCGCCGGGTGAGGGGGGCACAGGGTCCGCGCTTCGATGCAGCTGACCAGGGGGCGTTTGGGTGAAGGTTGCGGTACCGTGAGCACGGTAAAGGCGGACCTGACGAAGGGTGCCTTTTGGCATTCGAAGTTGTTGTTGGTGGATTTGGAAACGCAGAGTTCGTTGGTCATGTAGCTGTAACTTATAAGCTTACTTGGAATTTCGAGAATTAACTGCAGATTCGTGCTCAGCAGGTCCTACTCTGTCGACATTGTTATTGCCAAAAATTGAAAAATCTTTTCCTTACAATTTTTTTCCTCAAATTGTCCTCAAAATTGCAAATTTTTCTACCATTTTATGGATCTATTCGAGACATTTCCTATTTAAAAGCCCTCGTTCTGTTGATCATTATTGTGCAATTAGTTTTACTACATCTAACTTCTAAACTACTGGGAATTGCGCAGCAATAACCACATACATGTATTTATGCTTAAGAGGAAAATCTCTAAATTATCGAACAATTCAAATAGCATGCAAAAAAAATTCAGACCGCAATTTTAAATTTTCTTGACTATTTCGTATTTTTCTTCCATTTTCGTCAAACCTTATCGTTACATGTTATATACCAAATTTTCAATTTATGACAATTTTGAACAAAATTGGAGGCTATTCAGAAACAACGTATCTATTTGGCAAAAACATGGCGACACAGTTTATGGATGGCCTCTTTGTGCAAGATTTCCAAGTTCCCTAATTCACTTATTTATAATAAAGCCAGTTTTCGATTATGTGTGCAAAGAAATTTGGTGATATGTGGCGCAAAAATAATGCTGCTGACATTGTACCGCTAACGTTCTCAATGCTTATTTCGCAAAATTTAAAGAAATAACACGATATCTTACGAAATATTAATGTTACCGACATTTTGCAAAGTTTATTTCACTTAGTTTTACGAAAATGTCACGAAATATTAATATTTGAATATGTTATATGGGTTCGGAAGTATAGGTAAATCATAAATGAAACATTATTTTGCAACAGTTAAGATACCTTGATTATTCCTTTTATTAACAGGTGAATTGGTGTGTATTGATTACGAATGACAATTAAACTGATTCTTTAAGGAAGCACAATTACTGATAATGTTATGTAATACTGCTAAGCAATACTGGTTTAGAGGTATGCTAATTTACCAAAAATAAATGCTTGCACTTCCTATCTCTCATTGGTCCGCCATTCTTTCCCCACTGGTCAATTATATAAAAAAGTACTGTATATGCCTCATTAATGGAGTATCATTGAATATTTGTGTTTTTTCGAGTTCCATAACTCCAATTAAGTGTAAAATACAGTATAAAAAACCGGACTTTTTGACTATTGATTGGATCTTGTTCATCTTAGCGAGTTATGGATTTTATTTCAAAAATGAGCAAAAACTGAATAATTACCTTCCTTAAAGTCTCAAACTTCGATACGTCGTGGCTCGCAAAGAATGCCCACTGCCTCAAAAAATTCCATCGCTTCAAGCTTCAGTTGAATCACTTGTTATGATAATTTTATATTTAACTGGTGAATAAAAATGAACAGCATGGTACAGTTGATGTGAACAAAAATGTGAAAACAGCATCTGAAAACAGACAATTCAGGCTAACACAAGCGTAATAAAGAAGCAGTAAATAAAGTCCAATCAAGATGGGGAAATGAAAACCTCTCTACACATAATTTGCCTATTTGCACTTTCACGATATTACGGTATACTGGTAGTTCGTCGACATTTGTAATTCGGCATACATGCATGACGTCACTGTTTCAGATCTTGAGACGATTCGTAAGGTGTATTTTGTACTATGCCCTTGATAAATAGGGAAGAAGGACGACATGGCATTCGGTCAAAAGTCCTTATCACTAAGTAATAAGCCATGCACAATGATTATGAGAGTGTTTTGCTCTTTGCAGCCAGATCGCTAAGCACAAAAAAAGTTGTGAAAAAAATTCCATGGATAACCTAATAAAGAAATAAGTTCAAATCAAGATGATTAATAAGTTGAATCTTCAGAGCGCATGTATAGCGACATGCATTTCATATGGAGTTCTTTATGTAATACTGATTTTTTTCAAATGCGTTAACATTAATTTTAAAATGATTTTTAAAAAAGTATTTGCGGAAAGTTCTTCGATATGCATGAAAATGGATTTATTATATTATCAATCATTTCTTTACGATAAGCTATGCATAATGTTAACAAAATTTTAAATTAGAGATATTTTGAACAATGCAGCATGATTCAATTGGAATTCATCAAAATGGGTGATATAAATTTGGCTACTAAAGTGAATAATTGTGATGTTGTGATGATTAAGATAATGTCCCTTTATACGAACACTTCCACAGTACTCATGGATGATGTATACTCCATACTTGCAGTAGAAGAGATATAGACTTTTCACAGCAATGTAAGACGTCCCTTAATTGTTAGGATATGGCAACGGCATAGATTGAAATACAGAACGGTTCGACTCCACATAATGTGATTGTTGTCATAATTATTTCGCAATGAAAAGACCCTATATTGCGAAAATACATAGGAGGTATTACAGAAAAATATGATATACATGTACTTGTACAGTATAATTTCGAAACGGCATTTACACTCTGGTAGTTTTACAAAACGCAAAAAATGACCATCTTCATGTGTTTTTCTCAAAATGCAAATCAAATTATACATTTCTGCTTCAAATTCACCAAATTTATATTTTCCCATGTAGATTTGGACGTCCGCTAGGATCTGGATTACTTTTTATAATCTGAAATTGTCCCGTTTATTTACAAAAAAAGAAATTCAAAAAAATGTTGCGCAACCCTTTTTGGAGATTTTATGGAGAGAAAATAGCTGTTTTTAGAAATGGCACAACGTTTTTTTTTAAATAATTTTTTTTTTTGGAAATAAACCAGGTATTTTTAAAGTATACAAATAATTTAAACTAGTGGACGCCCAATTCTATTTTTAAAAAAAATGTAAATTTAACGAATTTAAATCACAAATGTGTAATTTGTTTTGCATACTGTATGCAAACAGTAAATATTGTTGAAATAGATAACTGACAAACTATTAAAATACATGTATGTAAACATATGTACGTATCTTCGGTTTAATACATGTTAAAACAAATTGTTTTGAGCATGTTTGACTTCTAAATTTATAACAGTTAGAACCCGCATTTTTAATGTACCAATTACTCTTAATGTGCTAATGTGCCAATGTACAAATATAGTACATTAACTAATCATTCAGAGGCATTTTAAAGGTCATGCAATGTATCCTGCTGAACATTCAATTAGCATGACATATTCATGTGTGACCTTGCTGGAGTATTCTTAGTTAGGGTATCTTCCAGATTAAATAAAATTTAAAAAATAATATTTTATCCATAACTATAATCGATTTCAGCTGCATTATATTCATTCACTGCTGTAAGCATCGGCAAAAGCCACTCACAATGTAAACAGACTATTTAATATGTTCAAGTTGTAATCAAATTGTAAAATTTAGTTCCGGCCCTGCCGGATGACTAATCTATTTTTGGAAACACAGTCAGTAAAAACACTTTCAACATTCTTAATGGGATTTTTTTGGGTCGGGCTGGCTTTAAGATTACAAGAGCATTAACTTTCTAGCTTCCAGATTTTATATCGCTGCCTTACCTTCCTGAAAACATGTCAAATGAGACTCGTTTTTAGAAGATCGAATATTCTAAACACACATCTCTCATGTGTAACTTGGATGTTTAGCATGCTAAACACGTGTTTTAGGCATGTCAATGATACTTTAGACATTTTCCCCTGATTCTTCTTCGGTTTCGCAATGGGGTCATCCATAAAAGGGGTTTGCGAAAAGTCGAAACAGTAACATTAAATTCCCGAATTAAAAGTCACAAAGAACTGATAGAAAAACTCAGAAATATTCTGGATTACTGCTGACTAGTTATACATGTACATGTATGCATGTATCAGTATCGATTCGATATTCATATTCACATCTCTTAACGGCCAACTTTCCAGGAGCCTATCTAGGCCGTTAAGCGAGGCATGATTATATTTCGTGTTTTGTTCAATCTAAAAGATTCTTTTCCAAATCGGACCAGGCTTGCGAGGAGGCGGTTTAGTAATAACAACCATGCAGCAAAGGCCAGGTCGAAGGGAGAGGGCTGGTCTCTGAAAATCATGAACATTATAGGAAGTCTTTTCTGGATAGCCGGGTTGTCTCTCAACTTCCCAGCATCCGGATCCGATGATCGGGCTAAACTTCCGATGTCACTTGCAGTGAACACGATGGTGACATGAGGTCGGAGAGGTGACGCTTGAGGTGCGTGTCCTCCTGCGAGACGTGGTCCAACCAGTGCAGTGACTGGCCCAAGGCGTTCAGCAGGGGTCTGTCGGTGACCTGCTTCGCGGACAAGTCTGGACTAGAGTAGGAGAAGCGGTTCCCGGGGCACTTGACGCACTTTGCGCAGGTTGAGGGGGGCACGGGGTCCGCGCTCCGAAGCAGCTGACTAGGGGGCGGTTGGGCCCTGGTTGGGCGAAGATTGCGGTACGTCCTGGAGTCCACAAGCTCGCGTAGCCTGCTCGCGTAGGCCGTGAGCACGGTCCAGGCGGACCTGACGGAGGGTGCCTTTTGGCATTCGGAGTTGAGGTTGTTATTGGTAGATTTGGCAACGCCGAGTTCGTTTGTCATTTGAGTGTTGGTGCTGTTGGCGTTGTACTGGGATGATACTGGCGGTGTGTCCGAAAGGGAGGGATTGTTACCCGTGCTGGACGAGCGGGCCAGGGGGCAGTGACGGGTTTTGGTTGGGATTAGTTGTTCGTCGCAGGCGACGCCCCCATCGGGGCAGCCCAGGCGCGTCTGCACGCATGGGCATGCGCCGCAGCAGAGGAGGAGAAAGATGGACCGGAAGCCTAAGCGGAAGCGCGCGCTCATAGCAGCGTAGATGAATGGGTTGACGCAGGAGTTGGTGAAGGCCAACAGGTTGATGCACAACATGGTGAAGAAGAAGTTGCCCTTCTGCAAGAAGCTCTCGGCCTGTAGCTGCGTGACCACCGTGACCAGGAAGTAGGGGCTCCAGAAGACTGCATAGGCCAGCACCACCACGATCACCATCTTAGCCACCTGCACAAATAACACAGTGAATATTCACGTTGATTTGAAGTTTCTATGGTCTATAGATTAAAAACCGAAGGCAACTATATAAAACTGCTTACGGAGTTTTATTGCAAATGTATTTTATTGTAATGAGTATATCTACTTTACCCAAGCCATAGTTAAGGGTCGTTGCCCTTCGTGCATTATAACTTCTTTCTTTGCGTACGGAGTATGAAAGTGTATTTAAAGCTGTTTTATTTATCAATACCTTATTTGACGCAGGGATTTCTGAGAGCTAATACATGCAAGACGTTCGTATTCAAAATGATGATTGCTCAATTTAAATCAATGTTTTCCGCACTGAAAAGCAGTGGGAAGACCGAGTACTACGCAGGTCGAATTTGATCGAATTAATGAAGTGCTTACTTGAAGCCCACAACAATAAACTATCATTATCTAAAGATGCATATTTTACATACCGGGTTCGGTAGAGATGTTGTGATAACAGATATCGTTTCGAAAAGCTAAAGTACACACATTGATTTCTATTGAACATTAACCATTTTGAATACTGCCGTCTTATTAGCTCCCAGAAATCCCTGAGGCAAACAAGATGTTGCCAAATAAAACTTCTTGATTTACACTTTCTTCGAGGGGTTCAAGGAAAGCGAACTTTAAAATAGTCTGCTGAACTTAAAATGTAAAGAAATGATCTAAAAACTGATTGAAAAATGAGCATAACATTATATTCTGGTTTACTGCTGCATAATGTATAAGTCTTGATCCGATACTAATAAATAAACTTCAATGAATATTTTGTATATTTACCAATAAGTGGGAGGGTGTCTGAATCGAATAACACAATCACATAGAAATGTTAGAGTTTCTGCTACCAGTAAACGTGGACGGGTGCGCCAGCATGTTACGACAAAGTGACGTCACCTGACGTTACACGTTGGCGCACACGTCCACCTTTTCTGGCAGTTGCCGACAGCGGTCAATTTGACTACGTTAACAATCTTGCATTAGTTGAAAAAAAGTAGCTATATTTGAAAATAGCAACTAGCGTTAACTTAGAGATTGCCACGATAACTTTTTTAAATTAGAGCCTATTCTAAAATGAGGATAACCTATACATGTGATTACCAATGATTCCCTAAGGATGTTTTTCAAAACTAAATTGTCACAATCTTTACGTTAATAACGTTTTCTCTTATCATCTCGGAAATAATACATCCATCCCTGTAAACAATTCTACACAGTGTCATTTACCACAATAGTTACATACACTGAAGATAAATATAGTTATAGCAAAATATTGTGTCTGGCGTACAGTGTTCTATCACGTATATACGTGTACATTGTGTTGTCATTTTTTTGGAGCTACCGCCGCCTACCGTTTATGATTTTCAGTTTATAAAGCTTGACTATTTTGACTGTATTAAACACTAATATTTCGTTATGGCCATTAAATTGGTTGATAAGGACCTCGATAAAAACTACTAGGTTTGCGTAGTAGGTTTATTGATATTTGCAAACTGATTATAATCTATTTTTTTTAAAGAGAAAAATTAATTGACAAACGTTTTTTACAAGACATTATGAAGTTAATTTAATTTAAACTGTTTTTATTTTTAATCAGTTTTTCTAACTCAATTTTTGTTTGTGAAAAATAATATACTTCACGAACAAGGGATTTCATCAGCTGATTTTGAGTTTTCATTTGTATTGCACTAAGCATATTATAAATACATGTACATGTGAATCACCATTATGCTGTACTATGCTTTCGATTACTTACACTTTTGAGAATGTTACATTCGAGAAATGAAGATCTTAAAACCACGATTGCAATAATACTTTGGCGCCTACATGTATTTCACATTTCACATTTTCTAATATTTATATCTTTTATGTTTTTGTTATTACTCGCAAAATTTGCATAACCTTTAGACTGCACTAAACTCATTGCATGTTTACATGTTGCTGTGCCTCATAGCCAATTTGGCGCATAGTGCAAGAATAAAGCGACCAAATGCAACATCCTTAATCAGTTTAAGATGTTCATTCAAAAAGTTGATAGCACATTTTCTTACTATTCCTATAAAATATTTATAAATACAATATTGATTTTTTGTAGCAGGCCTGCTTTCTTATTCTGTAAGTACATGTATATATTATTTATTGACAGATAGGTAAGCATATATATTGACATTTTAAAATTTGTATTCTCTATAAAGCTTTCAGAAAAAGTGGTAATTTACCAAAGTATTGAAAACCAAAGTTTAAGTAACCATTACTTTTTTGTTATAAAGCATCTAATCAAAAGTCCGTATAAAAGAAAAAAAATTATAAAGATTTACTTAAACACGTACGAAATCAGCAATGCCAATTTTGCTACAAAAACATTTTAAAATCTAATGTTTTTATTTAGTAATATAAAAATGCTTTTGAGCAGGATTGACTAACTTTATGGTCAAGAGGAGTGCGATTCGGCACTAGCAAACTACACGAGTCAAAACTTGATGTGTTTCCCTACAAATAAATTACATGAATAAATTAATAGGATTTTTGAAAGTTGTAATCCTTTTTGAAACACCCTGTATTTATGAACAAGTTTGTGTACAGAAATGTGATCGTACTTAGCGTTGCGAAACTGCCTCGATAGATGGCGATAGCAGCTTTAGTAAATTTTTTCTTACAACTTGTATGCGTTTTTGCCATCGTTGAAAAATAGAGGAGCTTGTTCTTGACGTCAACGTAAGTTTTCCTAGTCACTTTGACGTAATGTTTGGCTAAATTAATTTTACAAAATGTGTAGTTTAATTTCAAACTAAAGAAATACAAATCATAAAGCGCACGATTCTTACATGCCCAACAATTTTTACAGATTTTCATTAAGGATTACGTAAAAAAGCGAAAAATTTAATTTTTAGGTATACATTGTTATAAAAACATTAATAGTTATCTATTTTAACTGTTTCAAAAGCCTGTGTAATGTTCCATTTATAATCGGTAATAATTCCTTATGTTTACAGATGCGGACTAATCTACTTAAGAATCAATTTGCAAAGTCATTTTAAGAGCCACAAAATATTTATTAAAATCAGATAAATCCCTGGTTTAAGTGATATTTTTAGCAGAAAACATATTCATAAAGATAGGCATTAGTTTGCTTAGTACATCAACAATATTGCTCGACACCTATTAAAAATCTGTTCATTTTCAAATATTAAGTTACACATAGTATGACCCTTGTTATACATTAACTATCTTCCTGGTTAAAAGAACCAATTCGAAATACAGTACAAACCTCTTTACAAATTTATTAAGCTATTAATATACGCCAATCCTTTAAGTTCATCTGTTTTACTTCTGTTAATACTTCTAAGAGTAAAGAACAATTTATGAACATTGGAAACGTAATGCATTTCCTTACATAAGTAAGTAGTTGTCATCGCAATAATTATTTATTAGTCAATAAATTGCTATTAAAAGTGTTTCAACTAGCAGCCAGCAGGGCTCTAAAAATATAGATACATGTAGGATTTCTTAGCCATCAAGAAGTCAAAATGTCTTTGTGTTTGCAGTTTAGTGAAGCTGTCTAAAAAGGGATTAAATCAATCAATTATTTTATTAAAATTTTAAAATAACAGGAAAATTTTGCACTGTATTCATACTGTTGGTATTCATACCATAAATCGGTTTTTAAATTGTCTTTCTTTCTTGCTAAGATACGTCTTTACTATTTTTATGAAGCAAACTTCAACAGTGGCATTTTCCACAAATAGACCATATGATTGCAATTGCAAAAGTTTATTTACTAAACACAGAATATATTGTCGAGCTTTGTGGAAATTATTTCAATGATGTATTGATTTGTCTATTCTTTCTTAAATATGCAAATATGAAATTTATTTAAAATAGTATTCAATTCGCATTTTAAATGACGGCAATCTGCTTTATTGTATTTATTTTTAGGTAGTTCGAAAAATATATTCTTGCTTAAAGTGCATTTGAAATAAATTGCATGGAAAGGAGTAATTCCCCATCGGGGGAATTCAGTAAATAGCCGTTTGCAAAAATGGCATTTCCATATTTGACATAAATTTTTATTTTTATAAGTGTGTATAAACAGTTTCAATTGTCTTCAATTTGATATATAAGAGATATAAAAACAATACAAAATTAGATGTCATTTCAAATTTAATTTTAAATAAAACTTATTTTGTCTTTTATTTTTTCAATAGAATGGAACATTGAATTGTCTTTTAAAGATAATCGGAGAAATACGTTTGGTTAACAATCACTATGTTTACATGCAACTTTTAAAGCAGTCCT
Organism: Rossiulus vilnensis; assembly: GCA_034700785.1. Taxonomy (NCBI): domain Eukaryota; kingdom Metazoa; phylum Arthropoda; class Diplopoda; order Julida; family Julidae; genus Rossiulus; species Rossiulus vilnensis. The sequence continues at coordinate 13,058 of JAQIXS010005156.1, forward strand.
ACTGTGAAGCCTTTCAATCCAACGCAGGATGGCGTGAGTTTACATGGCATACTGAAAAGTCTGTCATCTAGTGCTGAGCTGTGGCAAAACCTGCATAATCCTCTTCTTCAAAACTAACATTACGGACTCTGAGGTTGTGGTCTTTTTGGGTGTGCTAAAACCCGATTCGGCCTTGTGCATGCGAGATTGCCTCTGCAAATCGTTATGTGCAAGTCACGAAATCAGCCTGAATCTGGTTTTAGATGTAACCCAAAA
>JAQIXS010005157.1:0-13308 GCA_034700785.1 Rossiulus vilnensis
CAGATTTGAGGGGACTGAAGGAGGACTTGAGGGGGATAGTTGACAGATTTGAGGGGACTGAAGGAGGACTTGAGGGGGATAGTTGACAGATTTGAGGGGACTGAAGGAGGACTTGAGGGGGATAGTTGACAGATTTGAGGGGACTGAAGGAGGACTTGAGGGGGATAGTTGACAGATTTGAGGGGACTGAAGGAGGACTTGAGGGGATAGTTGACAGATTTGAGGTGACTGAGGCCGGGATCTTGTATAAGAGGTGAGTGAGGGAGGACTTGACGTGACTGAAAACGAATAGGAGGTGGCTGAAGGTGGACTTGAAGTGCCTGAGGACAGAATCTTGGAGTAGAGGTGGATGAAGGAGAATTTAAGATGTTTCAGGTGACTGAAGAAGGACTTGAGGGGGATAGTTGACAGATTTGAGGTGACTGAAGGAGGACTTGAGGGGGATAGTTGACAGATTTGGGGGGACTGAAGGAGGACTTGAGGGAATAGTTGACAGATTTGAGGTGACTGAGGCCGGGATCTTGTATTAGAGGTGAGTGAGGGAGGACTTGACGTGACTGAAAACGGATAGGAGGTGGCTGAAGGTGGACTTAAGGTGCCTGAGGACAGAATCTTGGAGTAGAGTTGGATGAAGAAGAATTTAACATGTTTCAGGTGACTGAAGAAGGACTTGAGGTGATGGTTGAGGGATTCGACGTGACTGAAGGAGGGCTAGATGTGTCTGAAGACAGATTTGAGATGACTGATGACGAATTTGAGGTGACTGACAATGGATTTGACGATGGGCATATATGAAGGATGTCACATAATTGGTCATATGGTGGATGTTACAAATATATGTGAATATACATTGTATATGATGACCACATAGATCCATTTGTGGCTAATTTCTGATCTAACCATGTATGGAACATGTCTTTTTGTATGCTAATCGAAATTTGATGTGAGGCGGTGTGAATATATGAACTTATAACCTACCTCTGGTGGAAAGATCATTATAATCAGTACAATGACATGTATACTGATCACATATTGATATTAGTATTGATCACATATTGATGCTGATATATATATATATAACAGTATGGTTATGGTTAGTGATGTCACTACATTTTCTTACTAATATAAATATGTGATCAGTATACAAGTCATAGTACTGATCATTGTACCATACTGATTATATATATATATGCATACATACATATATATATATATATATTGTGGTATCAATATAGAATCATAGTGATATCAGTACAAAATGATACTGATGTCAGTAGAGAATCACATACTCATCGTTTCTACAGGGTACATGACCATAGCCTGTATGGTTCATACATCGTCAGGTATGGCATATAAAACCCATATATGGCCATATTCGACTTCTCCACCCAGGTGAGGTGAACATATTATGATCGGAGGTGGCTAACGTACTTGAAAACACTTAACAAAGACTGAACGCATGGACTCATTTGCAAGACATTCTAAACACAAATGAATTCGTTTTGGAACGTCCCTGATGGGGCGCTTATCAATGGCGAAATTAGTTCCGCTGGTTTTTCGCTCTTTTAATGAAGCGGTTCTTGGAAGAAGGCGAGCAGCTAGTCTTTAGAAAAATGTTAATAAGAAAATTAATTTTTGCTCAGTTTTTTTTTTCTTAACAAAAAAAGGACGACATCGTAAATAAGCGGCCGTTGTTTGTTCTTTTTTGTTCCCCTCTGAAATTCTTGCAATCCATTGTAATGGCTTTTGATGAGAAGAATAAAAGCGCACCAGGGTTCGTTCCGCTCTCATTAGCCACTCGCCCCCCTTTGCCAAAACTTCGGACAAGCAATTTGTGAAAATTTCCAAGAACGTGGAAAATAAATGGAGATCGTCAAATTCTTCGGGGGATGTCGCAACACGCCCATTTTGCGAAATTCCTACCAAACATCAAAACTGAAATTCCTATACGGAATGTCCCCAGCGACAGGACGTATTTTGGAAAATTATTGTAAAATGAAATTCTGAATAAAAACAACACCGATTTTGAGAAAGTGCTACAAAATATCTAAATCGAAATTCCACACGAAGTTAATCTCTAAAACCACTTTTTGAGATCTTAAGCGAAATTCTGCACGCGAACGCAAATTTTGCTAAATTCCTGCGGAAGATCACCGGCAGATTAGTTAGCAAAAAGTAGCAAACAAATTTTGCCAAATTCTGTTTGCGAACAGCCTGAAATTTTGCGAAATTCCTGCAAAAACTCGAAACCGAAATTCCACACGAAATATATCACCGGCAGATTAGTTAGCAAAAAGTAGCAAACAAATTTTGCCAAATTCTGTTTGCGAACAGCCTGAAATTGTGCGAAATTCCTCCAAAAACTCGAAACCGAAATTCCACACGAAATATATCACCGGCAGATTAGTTAGCAAAAAGTAGCCAACAAATTTTGCCAAATTCTGTTTGCGAACAGCCTAAAATTTTGCGAAATTCGTGCAAAAAACTCGAAACCGAAATTCCACACGAAATGTCGAAAAACAAAATCCATACGCCAAATCACATTTGAAATTTTTTCGAATTGAAATTCGCTTATTTAGAGTTTCCCAAAATTCCCCAAAACCGTGGAAACCCTGCCCCCATCTCGAGAAGCGCAACGTTTTAGTGCCTCATTAAAATGTGGGGTTTTTTGCGAAATTTTTGCGAGGATGGGAACAGGAAAAGGGGTCCAACCTAATTTATTTATTCCGGCTAATTAAATGTCATAATTCTTCATGCATGCGTGCATTTCGAAAATAAAAAAGCAAAAGCGGTGCAAAAAGATGGCCAAAAACCGGTAGCGGCTTTGGCTTTTCGGAAGACAAAAAATTAATAATAATGATGAAAAAAATGAAGCGATTCTTCGCAATCGCAAGAACAACGACTACAAAACCGCAGACTAAAAAAAACTGATAAATAAAAATGCGAAAATTTATGATGTTGTTCATTCGAAAACTGGCATCCAGGAAAAAAGATTCGCTATATCGGATGACGAGAAAAAATATTCGTTATATCAAGCGACATATGGGGTTATCTTGTGACATTATCTTGTGTCACAATTATATTGTGTTATTAATGCTACAGTTGACCATATACAAGTCCATATGTGACCATACATGACCACATTTTATGACATTATTAGAAAAGTGATGGCTTTATACTTAACCATACTGTATATGGAAAATTTTGCATGGTACAATTATTTAGCACTGTTCCCTGGAGGAAAGCTCTGTACATGGTCAGTACACAACATCAGTACATCTGTACTGGTATCAGTATACATCTGTAGTCTACTGGTATCAGTGTACATTTGTACTGGTATCAGTAACGGCGTTTTAGATTTCGTCATTGTTACTAAAAGCGTTTTATATTTCGTCATTACTTTCGACGTTTTATATTTCGTCATTTTTTTACTTCCGACGTTTTATATTTCGTCATTTTTTTACTTCCGACGTTTTATATTTCGTCATTACTTTCGACGTCTTATATTTCGTCATTTTTTTACTTCCGACGTTTTATATTTCGGCATTACTTTCGACGTCTTATATTTCGCCATTTTTTTTACTTTCGGCGTTTTATACTACGTCATTTTTTACTTCGGGCGTTGAATATTTCGCCATTGTTACTTTAAGCGTTTAATATTTCGGCATTACTTTCGGCGTGTTATATTTCGCCATTTTTTACTTCGGGCGTTTCATATTTCGCCATTGTTACTTTCAGCGTTTTATATTTCGGCATTACTTTCGACGTCTTATATTTCGTCATTTTTTATACTTCCGACGCTTTATATTTCGTCATTTTTTATACTTCCGACGCTTTATATTTCGTCATTTTTTACTTTCGGCATTGTCACCGTTGGGCGAATTTCCATTCGGCCTAATTTCACCTAAAACCACCACAACACCTCCCAGCATTCCAGAACTAGCACTGCTATTTCTCGAAATCCCAGGACCACTTCGTTTCCGGTTCCGGTCAAAAGAAGCCTCCCCAGTCCCGCGCCTCAAACAATGATTAAAACCAATTAGGGAGGTTTATGAAATGGAAAAAAAAAAAGTGAAACATTCCTGGTTGGAACTTGGGATGTAAGGCGAGGGCTTTCATCCAGACGTTCATTAGTGGCAGAGGTGCAATTTGCTCTCCGGCCAAATCACGGGTTTGGGCTGCAATTTTGACGCGGCTGTCGGCCGCCCCTTTGACCCATCACCTCGTGGCTCAAGTCGGCCAAGTTTATGAGCGAAATTGAATATATATTTAAATAAAAAAAAGTCCCCCTTGGCACCCAGACGGCCCCCCGTGTAATTTGGGAGGCAAAACACAGCGGAAAGTGGCCACTAATTCGCGGTGTGAAGCTGGGAATATCTGGCGAATAATGCCTGATAGGGGCGTGGACCTGGGGTTCTTGCCCCCGATCATGATCACGACCCAAGGGATGACCACCCTGCACAAAAATTACACCCTTTCGCTTAAAACGGGCATTACAATTGCTAAATTCATTTTTATCGGACATCCACTAGGGTCTGGGCTATTTTTATAATTTGAACATGTCTATTTTTTGTGAAATAATTTGTGAAAAAAATCCAGAACATTGTAAGGGAAATTAATGATCCATAAATGTTTCATGTTATATTTCTTGAAATTTTATGTATTATTTATTAGTTTATGCTATCTCGGAGGTTTCACTGAGAGAGAGATATGTATATATATATCTTTGATCATTTTATCATTGATATATATATATACAAATTGCCCATATATATATATATATATATATTTATCATTGATATATATAAAAATTGCCCATATATATAGGGCCTATATCTAATTTTATCTAAAGGTTGAATTGAACCTAACCAGACATATTGGTTTAGGACGTCATCCAATGTGGAAATATCACGTTATTTGCATTGAAATCGTGTGTTGATCGATTGTTTCCCCAAATATAATGACATTTGATAAAAAATTCACCAAACATGTCATTTCTAATGAATTTGGACTACTTTTATCTAGAGGTCGAACTCAACCTAAATGGCGATCATTTAGATTAATTTATGACATTATAGTTACCATTTCATTTTTTATATGTATTTTATTCTATAAGTATATGGCGCTGTCAATATTGACTCTTCGGGCCGAGTCTCTTCGTTGCATGAAAGTTGCGTGCTTATATTAATTTATGACGTCATTTTATGTGGACATGTGACGTCAATTTTATCGCCATCGTATACTGATCGACTTGTTTCCCCCAATTCAATGACGTTCAGAAAAACTTCACCAAATAAATGACATCCATTCATTTTATCTACTCTTATCTAATGATCGAATTGAACCTAAATAGACAAATTACATGTATATTAGTTTATGACGTCTTGTTATGTGAAAATGTGAAGTGATTTTCATTGAAATCATTTATTGCCCCAAGTTAATGACATTTTTAAAATAAACTACAGCAAATATGTCATTTCTAATTGACTTTCCTCTTAATGTCGAGTTGAACCTAAATATACATCATTGATGTTATTTTATGACGTCATTTTCAGTGTAATAGCCTATTGATCAATTACCTCCCTTTGAATTAATCGAGATGCTTAAGAAAACTTCACCAAACAATTTACAATAGTCAATTAATGACGTCATGTTTAGTAACTATCCTATATTCATTCCGTTGCAGCTTCCGGTTCCCAGGATGCCAAGCATCACGAGCCCAATCGACTGACCGTATACGAAGAGTCGTCCAAAACCGGTGACCCCAACAAATATCACGCCAAGGACACTCCAGACTACAGCATCTCTCCCATCTACTGCGCCCTTTTGGTGGCGCTGGTGTTGGCCCTCGTCCTGTACGTGGTGCTCAAAAGGTGGCGCTTCAAGCCCACGGGACGAAGAAGTCCTCTGGACACTAGGAAGTCTGTGGCAACAGTCAAAGATAGCGCAGGTTGGTCCTTGAACTACTTGAAAAGTCATTAAACTAACATTAAGGTCACTGGTGTCCATCCCCATATGCAAAAGAAATGCATGTATTACGATGTAAGCAGTTTGAAATGCATGTCTCAATATGAACCCACATGATGTTAGGATATATTTAAAAATACTTAGGATAATATGTGACACAATATTATTAAAATGTAGCTTTTAATATGCCAGAAATATCATGAATTGGGACTTTTAGTATATTATGTAATGTATCTGAAATTATATTGCCTAAATATATTTTAAAATGTATCCTGCCATATATTTTAAAACTAATAGGCCTATATAGGTTTTATACACAAATATTTTAGTTTTATAACTATTACATTGTTTTTATGATAGTTTAACATATATCAGAACATATTTTAAAACGTACTGCATGTAAGAAATTTTCAGATAAATTACATAATACACTTAAAGTCCCAATTCATAATATTTCTGGTATGTAAATGGGTATATTTTAAACACATTTCGTTCCATATTATCGTAGATATTTTGAAATATGGCCCAACATGTATTGCTAATACATTTCTTTGCAAAATCTTCGTCAAATATTTTAAAATGTCGTTAAATGAACATGCAATAGGGTCAATGACAATCCGTAATGATTGGGAAATCTTTCCCACTTATCCGGTTCTTTTATTTAAGCAGGACGGCAAATTTCCATGCCAGTTGACGTCAATTTTAGCGAAAAATGAAGAGAAATTTCAGTGTATACTGTAAATAAATTTTAATGCAAAATGAAGAGAAATTTTCGTGCAAAATTGATGTAAAATTGCAACATCAATGCAAAATGAAGTGCAAATTGTAAAGCAATTTTAATGCAAATTGAAAAGAGACTTCAATGCAAACTGAACACAAAATTTCACCAAAAAGACCTACAAATTGAGCACCCCAATTTACATAGAAATGACGTCATTTGGTCGCGCTATTTTGAACAGGTTACTTCTAGGATAAAAATTACCCAAAATCCAACATTCTTTGGGGTCTCGACCTTTTTAAAATGTCGTTAAATTGCAAAAAATAGCCAATAAATAAATAGCTCATTTTTTATATCATTTTAAAAATGGCAAAAATGACGTCACGAAGACGCACACGATTTTAATAGGTGTTCTACTTTGCAAATTTCTCAAGCTCCCAATTATTCCCAATGTTAAACTTCATTTAAGAATATTTTAATACAACTAAACCTAAGATATCGATAAAATTTCTGTAATACATGTATTATTCTCTAATAATGTGTTAATCTAATGTTTTCCTTACAGCACCGTTCGTCGTGTGCGCCACCAAGCGGAAGACCCTGGAAACGCTGCTTAACGAAAGGCGGACTGATGGCAAAGACTGGAGGGGATTGGCCAGGGAATTAGGTATGGAAATATTGATTGAAATTCAGGTCATCAAAGTCCTTGAAAAGGTCTTGAGTGAGGGTTAGGGTTATTTATTTGGAATCATGTGATTATGGCTATAAATGTATGTGATCTCAATCCTGTAGTAGTTTATGGTAGTGAACTAATTTCTAACAGAAAAACATTTTAAGTCCGATGCTAATTTTGCTCGTGCTGATAAGTTAATGACCCGTTCCTGCCCTAAATCAGGGAAATTTCGTATCACCGAGCAGGAAGTGGTTTTTCCAGTATTTTCACCCCAAAAATCCTTCCTGTGAATAAGCAATTATGCGATTACATGTCCATGTACTTGATTAAAAAACAAAGCGGAATTTAAAAGCGTAACCAATTAGCAAAATGTGACTGAGGCTGAATTGAACCAATACAGAAGACAGGTGCAGGAATCGTTTTTTCAGGTTCAAGAAAAAAGTGATTCTTTCACGAAATTTGTGAAATGACATTTTAGTTCGAGAATAGTCGGATATTTAGTGTCAACGAGCTCAAAATGCTGGTTTGGTAAAGCAACTTCTTGAAATCCTTGGAACACAAGTATTACAAGTATTAGAGAACCAAAGATGTACATGTAATAAGAAAAGCAAGTACGTGTATGGAAATAGGACATACAAAGATTTAGCAAGAAGAGCAGCTATGAAGAATGAAAAGAAAATACTTGACAAGAACAGGAAATAACGTAATTATTAACCTTAATAAGAAAAGAAGATGTAATATGAAAAAGAAAGACTTGATGAGAAAAACAAAGACATACTATTAAAAGCAACTATGAAAATAGACAAGTATAGACTTGAAAAGAAAACATGTGTAATAATAAAACCAAAAACGTGAAATAAGAAAAGCAAAAACTGAATAAGAAAACAAGGATTTTATAAGTAAAATAAACAAGCAAGGACTTGATATGAAAAAACGATATAATAATAAAAGAAAATAAGAAAAGAAACAATAAGAAAAGCAAAGAAAACAGAAAAGCAAAGACTCGTCAAAAACATTATTTAAAAACCACATACTAAAAACAGACTTAATAAGACATGCGAATGTGAAATAAAGAAAATAATAATAATAAAAAATACAATATGAAAAAAAAAAAACACCAAGCACTTAATAACAAGAGCAAAAACGTTATCTGGAAACCAAACCCTTGATAAGTAAAGCTATACCGTAATAAGAAAAGCAGAGAATTAATATAAGAATAATTAGCAAAATCAGAAAACAAAAAACTGGATACGAAAAGTGAAGACTTGATGAGCACACCAAAGATTTCGTGAGGAACTCAAATATGAACACTCCTTTCATTGATTCCAAAACGACCATGAGAAACTTCCAAGAATATTTCGAACACGCTGACCATTGGCCATTGCAGGTTACAGTCCAGAGAAAGTGCGGCAGCTTGAGTCTCGCTCAAGACTGAGCTTCGAGTACAACTGCACCAATCGTCTGTTGAGCGACTGGAGTCGCCGCAACGGATCTGCAGTCGCCCCCCTCCTTGGCGCCCTGCATAGGTTGGACAATGCCGACGCCATCGTCGCTGTCTTGGGCAGCTGCTGTGGCGCACAGTGCTGCGGAAAAACTCTCCTCTGTGATATGAAAACTGATCAGAAAAAGTGTGGGGGCAAACCCCTCAGGCCGCCCCTGGGGGACATGGTCTAGCAGCGCCAGCGTGCGGGACATGTGGCGCTAGTGAAATGTGATTCATGGCCAAATGGGGTCCACGATTAGGACATGGCGTCTGGGGACGGAATGCTGGAACCTAGATGCTGGCAATCGACGGATGCGACCGGAAGTGAAGGTGTTGGACCTCCGAAGAGGAAGTGACGTCAGTGTGCGAGAGAAGTTGGAGGATGTGTGTGGAATGAAATTAAAGATGTCCGAAATTTAATTTATGAACAGACTGGCTTCATTTTTTTTTATTATTTGCTGAATTTTTTGCTGATATTTGCTGAAAGGTGGATTTCTGGAGTGCGAGATAAATAGAATTTCAGAATTTCTAAAATTCAAGATTTACAGAAGATTTCTCGAAATTTATTAAAGATGAGTTCAAGAATTTCTAGAATTCATTTTTCTGGAATTCATTAATGCTTATTTAAGATTTATAAAATGCTTTCCATTTCGAATTTTTCGAAAGGCTTACTAAATTTCCAAATACTCATTTTCTGTCAATGTTCTGGATATTTCCTGAAATCCTAATAACTGCCACTTGCACTGTGAAATATGTAAATACAGTAACTCTTGAAATAAACCGATTTTTGGTCGTTTCCCTGAAACAAATGCTCGACTTTTCTCTGAAATTTCTTGAATTTTGCACAATTGTGCTGGTTTAATGAATAGGCATATGCTTAGATTTTCCTTTCGTGGTCCAAAGATTAAATTGCCGATACCTTTGACCGATTTTGTGAAAACTTCCTGGCGTTTTCCGAAAATTTGCTTCTTAATCGTTTCTCTTGACAATGACAACGAATTTCTTGAAGTTTCCAAATCTTCTTTTTGCTGACTAAGTTTTTGCTCAAATTGTGCCAAGTCAGCTGCAACGCAAGTCATTCATGAAGATTTGTCATTGCTCATTTTTTCGAAGATAAATTGCAATCAAGAATTTAAAAGCCTGAAGTTTGCAAAAAAACATTCAATGGTCTTCAGATATAGTAGAAAAAGTATTAGATTTCAAGTCTGTCTAAAATTACAAAGCTACTGGGGACTTCAAATAGACCAATAGAATGCAAGAGCCTGTTTGCAATTAATAATGCCAGTCCCATGGCTCATTTGGCATTGCTTTCTCCATGCTGGAAGATGTAATCTATAAGCTTCATATCTCTCATTGGTAATGGTAATGTTATCTGTTAAGAAATGAAGATTAAGTCTAAATAGATAGTTTAACCACTAATAAAGACCCTATGTTGGACATCAGTGTGGCTCCTGGCTTCATCTACAGTATGCTGGAAAACGTGATTGATAAGCTGAATAGCTCTCTCATTGGTTAAGCCCTAAGTAATCTTCTAGTTTTGGACAGCCCAATGCAACCCAAAAACTGGATCGTTCAAAGATACTCCTTGGAATTAACGTTTCTGTTAGGAAATAGTAAACAATCTTACCGTGTATATTTCTAGTCAGAAATCATCGCACGAAATTCGCACAAAAACAACCGAAAAGTTCAAATGCATTTTCGAAATTCGAAGCACCGCCTGTTTGAAGGGCGTTCGCAATTCACACGAATGAGCGCCTACGTGCCACCCTGTGTCTAGCGTACGATAGGTGGCGCCACTCAGCAGCTTGTATTTGCCCTTGTTTATCTGGCCTTTGTCATCCGAATCGGGGCACGTTTCACCACTCGTCTGTCATCGAAATTTCCTCGAAAACAAAGTTCAGTGTCGTAGATTTCGAAACCTTGAAGTTGTTCGTATTTGATCGCAAAAAAAATGGACGAACGGCATTCGACTGACAGTCGACCTCTGCGCCAAACGAGGTCCAGAAAACGGGGCAGCGACAGCGAAGATGTAGGGCCTCAGCGGAACCTGGAGCTGGACGGAGTTCTGGACATATTGCGCACACACACCAACTTTCGGGGCGGAATTAATTGCGACCTGTGCGGTAAGTCCTTTTTATACTCGCATTTGACACAAATTCCACTTGATTTTCAAGCGTGGAGGCTAGATGTCTTTGTTTAGCTACTCTTTGACCACGTGCGTGGCGCAGCATCCGGATATCTGGAGTGTTCTCAGCCTGAGGCTTTCGAGGTTGACATCCTTGAAATGTCTAGTGTTGGACGTGACCACTGTCCCCGAAACTGTCCGGAGGGTGGGGGAGTACGGATTTAGAACCGAAAACAGCGTTTGTTTGGTGTGTTTGATAGCTGTCAAACTTGATAGAACGATTGCGCTACCTGAGCGCGTAGGCGTGGGCATTGAGCGCTCTGGAGCGCTACCTTGGCGCTGGTTGTCTTTGGGTTTTTTAAGGTATTATCGTGTATTGCGGGTTCCAATCCCGGTGAAATCTTGATTTTTTTATCTATAATACATTTTTTTCCTCAATTAAATATCTGCATAGGGACGATTTTATGAACAAAATGAATTCGTTTTTGAAATGGCATCGCAAGTTTCATGTGCCATCATACGTTCCGAGTTCAAATCCCGGTCAAATATTGCTTTTTTTTCTCCGTATGAATAATAATACTCAATTAAACATCCTATTAGTGATGACTTATGAGCGTAATAAACAGAATTAATTAGTTTTAGAAATGATATTGCAAGTTTCATGGTGTCATCGTGTATGCCGGGTTCGAATCCCTGTGAAATCCTGATTTTTTTCTCTGTAATAAGAATTCTTACTCAATTAAATAACTGCATAGGGATGATTTTATGAACATAATGAACAAATCGAATTCTGTTTTTGAATTGACATAGCAATTTTAATGTGCCATCTTACGTTCCGGGTTCGAATCCCGGCCAAATATCGCTTTTTTCTCTATTTGAATAATAATACTCAATTAAACATGTTATTAGTGGCGATTAATGAGCGTGACAAACAGAATTAATTAGATTCAGAATTGATATTGCAAGCTTCCTGGGGCTTTTGCACGTTTCCGGTTCGAATCCCAATGAAATTCGAATTTTTTTCTATATCATAATAACTCCTATCTCACTTAAATGTCTTCATAGTGGTGATTTATGAACATGATATAAAAATCGATTTGTTTAATGGTGCTATCGTGCATTCCGGTTTCAAACCCCGGTGAATTATTGCTTTTTTCGCTATTTGATATATTCATACATAACACACAAAATAAAGGGTAAATAATATGACATGATCATAAATGCTAAATTTTGCACCTTTATTGCAAAACTTGCAAACCATTGAAACTAATCCCAAGCTACCAAAAATGAAATCATACCAGATCCCAGAAAAATTGACACCAAAAGGATGGCATAAAACTGATCTAGCCTGGTTAATTATCTTACAGGGAAGCTGTACAAGAGCCGCGTTTGCTTCACGAAACACATCTGGGAGCACAGCATCTACTGGGACCTGTTCAAGGGAGCCAGGAACCAGGACCGAGTGCTGGCCATCCAAGCCGCACTCATCCTTTTCCACTACCACGCCCACCACCATGCCCTGGACACGGCCCAAGCAACGTTCTCGGAACAAGTCCTCGCGCTGCTGGTGACGGAACCTCGCGAACACCACACCGAGGTCAAGAAGAGTTCTGTTAACCGATGCCGGACTGGTGACTCGGATTCCGAAGCCTTGAGAGCTTTATCGGACTCAGTCGAGCGGGTGTGACTCGTTTTTTAACGAAACATTTTCAAAAACCTCAAAGACGTACTCGGATGAGGCTGGTTTAGCGGCTTACAGCCTTACCAGTGACAGCAGCGAGATGAAGCAAGATGGCGAATGGCCAACCTTTGAAACGCTTTGTATCTAGGAAAATCCGGCTAAGCCACTTGACAACCAAGCAGTTGCAATGAAGAGTACTATGTTAAGATTCATCAACAGCTGATATACATGTACTAATAATTCAGTGCTTATTAGCACACATGAAGTTTCCGTACTGCTAAGAAAAGTACAAGTGTGTAGAATTAATTACTTGTACAACGGGTAATAGTTGTAACGGACGAATCGTGTTCGACTGTGTTCGCAAAATGTTTACCGTTAAAAGCTAAGGGTGGTTGCGTGCTAGGAATCTAGAATGCAGTCATTTTTATTTTGTACATTTTATAAACAAACACTTGTAAATACACAATATTACATTTTATGCGGTTAATTTACTGTAGATGCTGTGACGCGACAACTCGAATAAATTAATAAATTAAAAATTTATGTAAAGTTTAGCTTGGCCTGCAAGTAAGACGATTCACCGAGATCTGTCAAATGTTCGTGGCTGCCGAGTCCATCGACTTCAAAACGTCATCGCCCCGAATGATGTTACGTGTTTTCG
>JAQIXS010005158.1:0-13307 GCA_034700785.1 Rossiulus vilnensis
ATTAAAAAATGCGTCCGCTATTTAGAGGGTCCGTTATTTAGAGGGGATTACATTAAGTAGCCTATGTTAAGGACTGGAACTTGGGTTATTTAGAGGTGTCCGTTAGAGGAGGTATTACTGTATATATTTGGTATTGCCATTTTCGTTGCAGATTTACGTACTAGATTTCGATACTTTGGTTTGATTACAAGCACAGGTGTTAAAATGACCGGCGCTGCAGTTTTTAGTCAAGATGTGCATCACTCCCGCGGCCGTTATGGCGTGGACAAACGCGGTTTCTTTGGACACTGAAATGAAAGGCGAGAATTGATGACTTAGGTATTGGACGTTTGAATGGTCAAATAGAGTTCAGATAAACATGTATTTACCTGGTAGCGTTTTTGGCTTCGAAAACGCATAGCTGGGACAGTTCCACCTTTCCCAAATAAACTGAGCTCTGCATTCCTCCATGCTCTTCTGGATTCCAATGGCAACGCTTTCCTTGAATTCCAGAGTTGCCTAACAAAATAAAAGCCTGGAATGAAATTATATCGCCTAGGGCTCCAAAGTACAAAACATGCAAGATACTTGTCAACGTTTGTCAATTGGTTTCAACCCGTTTTTCGCTGGCATGGTCGTGAAAAGATTGATGGATTTTCGATTTTGCTCATAGCTTCTAAAACTTCTAACATGCTTCTAAACATGTGATGGGAAATTTAGGCCCCTTTGTCAAATTTCCCATTAAGTATGTTTAATTGGTTAAGTTTAGACTGCATTTTTGCACTGTACATTATTTTAAGAACATGGACGAACATTCTTCTAAAATTTAATTAATTATCGATTTTTGACTAAATTTAAATGTAATATTTATGCGACATTAATTATTAACACAACGCCGTTGGCGAAAATTTGCCAAAAACTAGTTCATGATTGTGGATTCTGAGCAACATTTTGAATAGAACAGGTTTTATAAGTAGGGCTTACTGCTAATCAAGATAACGCCGAAGGAGAAATTTGTTAGGAAACTTGGGAAGGAAATGATGTCGTTGAAATGAACACTCAAATTACAGTGCATTTTTATTAGGATTCTCCCTGACTTTCCCTGATTTTCGAACAAAAACGCATTTTTCCCTTACTTTCCCTGACTATCCTTGACTTTTCAGGTCCGCATGAACCCTGTACTGTAATAGTTTTATCAGATTCCATTTGTACGCTTTATTAAATTCTCAATGTTTTAAATTCTTAAATCTGTATTTATGTTAACATTAGTAATTTGCATTCGCCTCTAAGTTGATATTGCTTTTCAAGATACCATTGTATATTTTCTTAAACAGAATAAGCGATTGCATATTAAAAATAAAAATAATACAACGATTGGAAGACTAACAAATTATTATCTGTGGGCTAGGGCCCATTGCAGGTAACGGAATTTTGCAAATAACCCTCCAAAACAGGTCATGATTCTTCGTTTATTATTACTGCATTGGTAAATTGATCTTTGTTTCACAAATGCACGTCATTTAATCAGTATTTTCGAAGAACTGGACCTTCATAAGTACACTATATAGTCATACGTATTTCATGGCGTCATTTGTCACTGTTTTAAAATATGTCATATTGTCGAAATACAAAATGTTCAATGACTTAATTTTGCCTACCTCCTTTTTTCTCAGCATCAAAACTTCTTTTCGGGTTTTTGACCATATGAGTAATTCGCAAATGACATTTTAATGACGTCAAATAGCCCGTGACCAGTGATTTGTGGGGATTACACAAATCCACTCATTTGACACCGAACGCCATGTAAATTCGGCCATAAGCTCTTTAGTGAATCAATACCGTTGTCCAAATTCTGACCCTTTTTGAAACAATGGTCTAAAACGTCGCGCGACAGGGGATAACAAGTGTACCTGTTTCTCCTTCCAATACAAAACTAATTGCTTTTACTATCCCTCCTGGAAGTTGCAAAACCTCAATTGGTAGAATTTCACACAACCCCATAAAAACTTTAGTGTTCACATATAAATGTGTCCAAATACCATCGTTAACGTGATGGATGGCGCTCTATTGCTGCTTCTAAAATTCCTTAAAAATTCCCTGCAGTTAATGAGTACAATTTTTAACTTAAGCGTGATGCGTTCCATGTACATGTGGATAAAATGAGCTTAAAGCTTTACACGTCATGATATAGTTAATGATGAATGACATTTAACTGCAGCATGCATTATAAGGAAAAGATGAATTAAAAAATGTTGTGAGATTGTTTTTTAACTTCAGATGTTTAAAAAAACTAATTCGCATTGTTGGCAATATTTCCTGGAGCACAAATCATCATAGGTGGCTCAATGGGTCTCAGGGGCCCCATGACCATTAAGGTCGACCCATAATTGAAGGGTGCGAAACCATAACTTACCAAGCGCCAACAAATCAACTTTTTAGGAGAGGGGAAAAAACTGGATAGTTTCGTGAAAAAATATAGATAGCACTAATATGATCTCGTACAAACGACAAGCTCAGACGTTATTCGCCTACGACGTTTCATTGCGAGAACATAAACAAGAACTTAGTGTTTTTCTCGAAATCTTATCAAACAATCAAATGCGCCCCACGTATGACACCACATTTTAACTTTCAAAACACTCAATTCTCTTGTACCAAGTAGGACAGCACTTCTGTAACAGGACCCACTTCTGAGTCTGGCGCTTAAGACCTTATGGTTTGGCATCCTTCAATTAAGGATGCACAACATGCAAAATAAATTGAACATTTTTGCTTCAAATACTAAATTATTTTTCTTCCCTTTATTTTCCTTGTAAAACTGGTTGTCTACTAGGATCTGAACACTATTTAGGTCATTCGACCTTTTTCTTTGTAAGTAAAAACTCGTTAACTCTGAATATATGAAGAAAAATTAAAATTTATGTTTTTGAAATAAGTCATTACAATGTTAAAGTGGCAATAAATGTCTATTTTGGAACGGAATTTAATATACAAATGACAAAAAAGTACGTCATATTCATGTGCTGTTTTTATCATACTTCACAGTTGTCAGGTTTCAATTTGATTCTTATGTCTGTATGATTTTTCATATTATTGCTAAAATTTAATTATTTTAAAAATAACCAACTGTCATTGACTCTGCGTTGACACTGTAGATCGGCAGAATATTCGTTTATTTGTCAGTGTCAGTGTGAAGTTTAATCAGTTGTGTTTGATGCTATGACCTTCCACGATACACGGCCTTCTTCATTTAAGTTGTTCTGTTAAAATTGTGTCGCTAAACAAGTACATCTGTGACACTATGTCCTATCGCCCGTGTCACAGAGAACCAGTATGAACCTGCATAATGCTAAGCATGCCTTGAGACCTGTTAATTTATCGGTCTGATGAGAACCTATTGGCCCCAATGGCTCCATTGTCTGCTTGGAGACGTTCTGCATAATGTTCTACGTGATCCGTCTGGCTTTGCCAGCCGTCCAGTCTAAAACGCCATGACCTATTGCATTTTAGTCTCAAATGTCATCTTATAACAGTTATATATTTAGGCAAAGGTGATTGCGGCATCCATTGAAACTCAGATGGTACTTTCGCAAAAGACGTCATGTCTGACATAAACCCCATCCCCATAGCATGGACAAGCGCCTGTCTGCTTCAGTGAACGGCATGGTAATTGCCTGTGATGATAAGGTTTGGCTCCACCTTCATTTCCAGATCAAAGGACCTGGATACCTCTTTTTTTGGCGACGTGTATTTGAAAGACTCCCAAATGATAGAAAATTGCGCGTTTACGTTTGACATTTCATTTGATGGCGATTGAATGAAAAAGACAGAAATACTTTTGGTTTCTAAGAGACGTGTAGAAAAGATTGAATTCAGCACAACCCAAAAACGTTTTCCGTTAAGTTAATGTAACAATTTAGACAAGATTGAATTACCTTTGTGCCAGTCATGAGAACGTTACTGAGCGACCTAGAAAGTGCGGGAAAAAATAAGCAGTTAGTTTTGCAGAACATTTGTTTTAGTTTTAGTTTATTCATTGAGTCTTCATTGCATAGGTTGCATATAGTGAAACATTCTGTTGATATTAATATGAAAAGCAGTACTCAAATTTTGAGGCACGTACCTGTCTCTTTAGTCATGTAACATTCAGTATACTTTTTTTTGTTCGTAACTATGTAGATACTTATCATACCTTTTGAAGCAGGTTGTCATGCGGGGAAGCCCGTTTTTAGGGGGTTGCTTAAAGATTGTTTTTTTAAATTTCTCACATAGAGCATGAGCATACGTTACATTAAGAGACTGATACCTGGGGGTGTGGGTACTTTGGCCGGGACCAGCCACTCTGTTCGTTAAATCGAGCTGTTGGTTATTCTGAGATTCGTTATAGCGAGAGTCGACTGTATTTTATACATGTGTTAATGCCCAGGCATTTAGAATTGCGACTAAATATTAAGCAAGAAGACAAACTAATTTATGTTGAAGTGTTTTTCTTGAGGAGAAGAGGAGAGAAGATAATTTTTTTAGGCAAAAAAAAAGTCAGTGGTATTGAGAAGTATCATAATTTTGGGGGGAGTGAGAGCCACATTTGGACGGTGACGGATTATGGAAGGGGGAAGTCTAAAAAGTGGGAAAAAGTGAAGTTCAAGACATTTTGTTCCTTGTACTGTGGGATACATTCCGTGTCATTGTCGTTCACAATCTTTTCACTACACAGAAAGCCTACTCGTTTTACGCTATACAATTTGATGCATTATTTTGTGAATGGAGATTATACGCTACTGTGCAAAGTGCTCAACAGCGCAAACACCTTCACCATTGCGTCTTTACATCAAACTACAAAATGTGTTTTACGATTAAATGGTGTAATACCAAAGCATTATACTGTATTTTGCAGCACGTTGTAAATAAAATTTCTAGACACTTATTTTTTTGTTGCAATGCAGTTAACGTAGGTATAACTAGGTACATCAAAAAAATGTGAAATTATACATTTTGAAAAACGCAATCGTTAACAATTACATCGATAACTTTGGCAGTTGGAACTTTTTTTTTTTTTGCAAATCTTTCGATGTTGCCGACTGAAAACGCTCGCATTTTTTTTAACAAGAGGACGTAATTGTATGCAAATTTAGTAACTCGAAACAAACTTTATCTTTTGCTTCCCTCCATGCAAACGTGCATCTCGCAATTCTCGTTTCGAATTTCAACTCGTTAGGTGATGAAACCTAATCTGGCGTTAAATATGAGCCAAAAGCATGCCCACTAAGAAAAAATATTACAGGCACATTTTTTGCTTCAAATACTTATTATAATTGCTCAATTTATTTTTATCAATGCAGAATTGGTCGTACATTAGGGTTTCAGCTTTCGTTTATAATTTCAAAATTCAGGCTTCCCTGTATGGCAACACCCTTCGAATTGTTTCGGCGGAGTTTTCAAATTTCTTCATTTAAAAAAAAAATATATATATCAACGGGGCATTTTAAAATTATGAACCCATGCTGAAACTCTAGTGGACGACCAATTTTAAATTTAGCAAAATAAATTCAGCAGTTTTAATAAGCATTTGCAGCAAAATATGTTAGGAACATTTTTGCATGGGGGGCGTGCTTTTGGCTCATCCTTAACATTCTTGAGATTGACAACACTTACCACGATGCTGCCGTCGTCACCGAGAAGATGCAAAATCCGTAGACGAGGACGAACCTGGCAGCCTTTCGCGAAAGCATCCTCGAAAAATATCGAGCGAACGGAGACGCGTCCATCGGTGGTGCATCCAATCTTCGGTCTTAATTTATGACTTCATTTGGAACGCTACTGCCAAGGACGGGGATCTTAGCACCCAAGTGCTGCCCATGCCCATTTTCACAGTGTGAGAAAAATTGTCTAAAGTGGGCTGCTTCTTCTCGCTTTGGGTCCTTCCCTACACCCCCCTTGGATCCATTCAGTTTCCGTTGCCTTTATTCACTTTAACTGCCGTAAAAGAGTCCTTCTTGAAAAGGACCAAGACCCCGAGCCACAAAGAGGCGGTGTTTTTCATGTGCCCCCGCGTTTCAAATAGCCTATCGATTGCTGTTTGGGTGTGGGGTGCCTGTAGCCCCTCTTCGACGGTCAGGCGACGGCCTTTGACAAGGGGTTGCCGGACTCCGCCCCGTTCCAGAGCGTGTGTGGTTTTGTGGTAATGCAGTCGTCAGCGAATAGAATGCGTGTTTTGTGCGTGTGGGGCCATTAAGTCTGGGATTTTTGTTTTAGAATGAACAAAGCGCGTGAAAGGTCGTTCGGGTAGAAAGTTAGGATCTGGGATTAATCGGTCGGGAGTCTGGTTGACGAGGCAATCAGTGCCACTCAGATGTCGACAAGATGTACCCCATATTGTTAAAAATTCCATCGTGGCTCAATTCACATAACC
This sequence comes from Rossiulus vilnensis, assembly GCA_034700785.1. Lineage (NCBI taxonomy): Eukaryota > Metazoa > Arthropoda > Diplopoda > Julida > Julidae > Rossiulus > Rossiulus vilnensis. Next base: position 6,389 of record JAQIXS010005158.1, read on the forward strand.
ATGCAATGGGCCCCAAATTCATAAGCAGTTTTGCGGCCGATTGGGATAGAGATGGTGCATGGTAAAGGACATCTTGGCCCAATTTACACATCCATGTAATGGACCTCAAAATCATAATCAGTCCATCTGGGCCAAGATGGTAATGTGGCGTTTTGGAACATCATTGGTACTGTTAAATAGGAATGTGTGGATTTCTAGAAATGCCTTTGTATGTACTACATTCACCCAGTAAGACTCATATACTGGAAGCAATATGCTACTGTGCATCCACGGTTTTCAGTATTATCAAACTTATTGATAAATTAAGTTTCGCAATGAACTGTTTTATTTGAAACTCAAGTGGCTTAAATTCATAAAAGTACGTATCGGATTTCGGACTCCCTGGGGAGCCCATCAGGGGAGCCACAGCAGTCTTTATCAGGTTATGAAGTGTTTTGGAACATGACACCATAACATAGGAATCTGTGAGCTCATACAAATTAATAATTATTTTGGGGTTCCTATTCATTTCTGTGAAGATTCATGCAGTCTCCCATTAAGAACCATAAAATGGAACCCTATATGTTACAATCAAAGTGCTCATTTAGAGTATATTTAGTAAAACAATGATAATTTTTAATTTCAAAATTAAATTATTGATTTGAAGCAGCATTTTGATAAAGTTAGAACAAAAAAATTAAGGACCTTAATTTCCTAAAAATACACCCCAGCGTCACATGACAACCTACAAACGTAACATCGTTTGGTAATACGTTCAATATTCCATCAGTACTACCAATGTTTGTGACATAACACAACATTTTCCATACTGATATTATTGTCATTCCATGCAAGTGGACCAGACTGTTCCCCTCCCCCCACGCTCGACCATCTTCGATTTTGTTCAAATTTTGTGCGAAAATAACCTACATGTATTGGATAAGCTGTGCAAAATTTCAGCTCTATTTGTGGAATGTTTTGGACGTCAGGCCCATTTTAGTGAATGTCACCTGTTAAGCACAAACTTCCCGCCAATAAATAGCCAAAGTTTAGAACGTTATAACTTTGCAACCAATTGGTTTAATTGATCCAAATTTGGTAAAATAGTAAAACCTTTGGCACTTAACAAGAATCTTTTGTTAATAAGCAGCAGCGATTAAGTTTTTTTTGTGCAGTATTGGGTTGAAGTGCTCACAAAATACATCACAACAAATTTACGTCAAAAGTTGATCATAAATACTTTTATGAAAATCCATTGTAGAAGGCTGTAAATGTCAGAGTAGGACAAGTACTTAATTGCCATAATATTGACTTAACATGAATGGTTCAACTTATTAGAAAGATATTTGATCATGAGCATGTCGTGACGTCACAAACGGCAAATTTGACCCCACTTCAAATGAGTCATTTCAGATTTACTATTTTTCCATTTTTAGTGTAAGAAAAAGTTACTCTTCTACTGGAAAATACATTTTTCTTTTTGATGTTTTTCGATTTAATGTTAAAAAAGGCCGAAAATTCATGCCCATGGTAAACAAAAATCACATTGATTGACTTATCTATCGGCAGAATTTATGCCTAGTTATTACAAATCTACAGATATTTAGATTTTAAAACATGTAATATGTAATTCTGTACTTAATTAAACTAATCCTAAGCAAAAAGGTTTAACTATGTGGTTTCCAAGTCATTTTTACAAAAAAATATTTAATAAATACTAGATAACATTTCTGATTGTAATTTACATTGTCATCCCATTGATGTTAATGTTGGTGCTGGAAGAATAAAAATAATTTGTTGTACTAAACTCCAACAGTCCTCTTTTCTCGGACATTTTCAGTTTTAATTCAAACAATAATGAAATATTACATTAACTCAATTCAATACAGTAGGGGAGACCAGGGCTAGCTGATACAAGGGTAAATTGATACATTGAGGATTACTGGTAGGCAAATAGCTGAAGCGTCATTGTTTTCATACTGTAGACGACTGAAGACCCCACTATTGATCCTTCATGTGAAACAGTTTTAGTTGGATGAAAAACTTGGCAGCTAAGAGGGAAATTGTTTTTTAACATTTAAGAGTAAATTTTCTACTTTTCATTAAATGATTTCCTTTCACTAAATTTTTCAGTTTAAAAAAGTAAAACTGATATTGTCGGATAGCCATTTTCTTGTTCTTTAAACGGATATGACTATTGAAACCATATGTCTTAAGCCTAATTACTGTCAGCTGTTAGAACAATTAGAGCACGTATGGGGTTTGTTGATGCATGATCTTTGGGGCAAGTTAAAATATGTAAAAACTTGCCCCACACATAAAAAATGTATCAGTTTTTTAATACATGAATAGGCAAACTACTATGCCAGTAGAAATATTTCCAATTGCTTAGAGTTAAATATGTGGATAAATCATGAGAAAGTATAAGAGAAAAACCGAGAGGGGAAACACACATTCAGAAGTGTTTGAAAATGCTGCATATGAAGATTCCTAGACAGTCTCCCAGTAAGACGCATAAAATTTTAGCAAAAAAATGATAATTTTAAGATTTTAAAATTGAATGATATATTTGAAGCAGCATTTTGAGAAAGTTACAATAAAATGTCAGTAACTTAATTTCCTAAAAACGCATACCAGTATCACATGACTACCTGCAAACATTACATCGTTTGGTAACACCTCCAATGTCCCATCAATAATACCAATATTTGTGACATAACACAACAGTTTCTAAGTTGTTGGAACCAGCTTTGAGAGACACCAGGAAACGCGTTGTGACGCGTTTGTATTTGAGACCAATAGTATCGATGAAACTATTTGATGATCGGCGTATTCGAAATTATTTTTAAAAAGCTCCCTGTTGACCGATTCGGCCTCTTTGAAACAGGCATTTAGACGATTGTGGGGGAATACTCCATACACCCTCTTCCATTGAACACAACTCTGTTTACATGTATGATTAAATCCAGAATGACTTACCCTGTAGTTATTACAAATTTATATTTTAATATTTTTGAATTGAAAATGTTTCATGCATATTTATGTAAAATTGTTTTTTTTTTTTACAAAACTCCTTTTAATTTCTCCATTCTGCTTTATTTAAAGCGCCATTCAACTAGCAGCTGCTTATTATTTGTTTATTTAAATAAGATAACAAGAGCGTAATTTCTTTTCTACCAATTTAAAAAGTTTTCACATGCTTGTTCCTAACGTTTCGAATTTATGATGGTTGTTTTAAACAGCATGATCCATATTCATGAACAAGTCATTACGTCAGAAAATAGCTATTCGATGAATGATATCGCAATTAATTGTATTTTTTATGCCACGCTTGACGTTGTCTGTCTGCTTGGTATCACGTGTGCATAATTTATTATATTTGTATAGGATGCATCTTAATTACTTAATTTTTTGGTTAGTTATAACACATATTAGCATGTTAATAACTCTTGGGTAAATCCAAAACCAATTTTTCCCTTATGCCATAGCTCTGCTAATTCAATGATAAATGTTTATAAATACGCTTTTCTTCCGAGATATGTGCTTTAACATTCTCGTGTGTGTTTGTTTTCAAAAGGGTATTAATTTATTGAGTACTTTTTTTAATTGAATGGGCACTATCCTACAAATTCCATTAGCACTAACTTATGTGAGCACTATAATAATTTACCTGAGCACTAACGAAATAACGATCGAGCACTAACATAATATTAAGTGAGCAATAAGTAAATATAAATTAATATAATTATTATTATTATTAGGTTAGGTTGGGTTAGGTTAGGTTTGCTTGTTTACGGTAAATAGTGCTCAAAAAATAATGCTCAATAATTGTGCTCATTTACAAAATATTGTGCTATTTTGATTTGTAGGATAGTGCCCATTTCATTACAAATAGTGCTCCATTAAATGAGACCCAAAAAAATTGCCGACGAACAGGCCGTAAGATCCGTTTAATTTGAAAAAAAAACCTCGACGCGATGTCATTTCAACCTGATGTAGAACATGGTAGTTTTCCCTAAACACAGGAAAAGTCGTTTCTTAATTCGGTAAAATCTTTAGGAATATATTACGACGAACAGGCCTGGTTAACTATTACTGGTTTAGGTAATCGACGCCTTAGATTTTTACAGAGAATATTTAGAAATTGCCCTTAAAATTGTATAGAAATTGGATAAGGAAGACCTCTTTTTGAATATATTGTTGCCCTATTTGGAATCCGACTGAAGGAACTCGAAACCGGAATGCATAGATTCGTCACCCTAGGCAATATATATATTAAATAATATTAAATAAGGTAAATACCAGCTAAGCTGAGAGATGAGAGTGTTTCCCAAATGATCAAGGGTGGTCTCTCCAGTGGGAGAGTGTCTGCGATCAAGCGATCAAGGGAGACTCAATGCTTGGAATTAAAAAAAAATACATCACATGAAAATACATTACTAATTTGGTGGAGGAATTCTTTAAACGAAACCACAGAGGTGATAGAACTTTACCATCCATATTATTGGTCTTTTTATCTTTGCATGCCATGGACGTTGGTATTTTCTATCCCCAGGGAATTAGCCTCAAACTAACGGAAATCCAGTACGTCAATAATAATATTAATAATGTGTTTCTCAAAGAAAAACTCCTGAATGTGTAAATAACCATAAAGGGGTCCGGAAGAGAGTAATCGAAAACGGAGAAATGATTCATAAACAACTTTTTTTAAATATTTAATACCGATAGAGATCCCTTTAAATATTTAGCGACATACGTTTTATCGATCAGCACCATGCATGGTCAAAATGACCGAATTCCAGCGAAGATATGTTGCTACGCGAAATTTATTAGCACACAAAATTACGTCAAACCTCTAACGTTTATTCGCACTTTTTTTAAAATTTGATAGAAAACGATGGCGTCTGTGAACGTTAATACAAAGCATTATGTTTTTTGATTACTTCGTTTTCATTTTATTCTTTATATTTAAAAAAAGAAACTCGCTTCATTTTCTAAACGGGTTTTATATAAGAATAGGATATTTTGTGAGGGGCGTAAAGATTTATTTATCCGTTTCCATCAACATTACGACGTTTCATAAGTACATTCCACTCGAGCATCGTAGCGTAGATTGTACATTTCACATTTTACATTTATAGGTTATTTGCACGCGCGTTGAGCGTATGAAACAGGCGCGCTTAAGTGAGCGTGAATAAAAAGTTGATACTTTAAAATATAAAAAAACACCCGGTCGTCATTGTTTTGTTGGTCGTCACCGGCAACCTCATTCGACGTCGTCATATTTTCTTCGCAGCCAAAATAAATGAAAAATAAAATGTCATATTATATGTCGAGATAAACAACACGCAATTTGAATTGCATCTTCTCACAATGACTGGCGCATTGGCGCGTAAATTTCGCTCGCATAATTCGCAATTGTGTACACGCACACGTCGTACACTATACAATGTATAAACGCGTGAATTGGAAGAAATAGAAATGTTATATGCAAGACGACAGTTTCCGATGGCGCTCATTTTTCTCATTAAATGTATTCAGTCGTGTGATATTGTAAATATATATATATATATATATATACTCACGTATTTATTAAGATACCCTGAAAAAGCTCGCTATATCGCTCTATTCTACGTACCATACACGCTATATCCGTGAGTCGACAGTTTAAAAAAAAAAAAAACTTTCAAATTGCTGTGTGATGTCCATTTGAGCGGTGAGAGCGACAGAAACTATCGAGGGTCTGTCTACTTGATAGGACCTAGTGGTTTTCTCTCGTGAAATTAATTATACATATTTCACGCGCAGTAGTAGTAGTAGTAGGCCTACGATTGTACATTAAACCGAATGGGCGCTTTTCACACAAACCGGTTTTCACTCTGCAGCCGGGTACTCTCACTATTCTCACTACTTTCTACAGTCCCGGTCGCCGGTTTGTGTGGTGGTAAACAAGTTTCAATGGATCCTTGAGAGATGGTCTTGGAATGTTTGTTTCTGTAAGACTGCTTAGAACTCAATTCGGACGAGAAAATTATGCTACGGAATGGGACTCTACGAATTAAAACAAATTAAGTCAACATGAAAAAAAACCTTTAGAAAAACCGAAATGTGTGAAAGGAAACAATTCGCCCTGAAAAAAATTGGGCTGGTTTTTGCCGGTACCACGGCTTAAAGCGTACGCGGTCTGTAGTAAAACATTCTATAATAGATATACTATCACATTTTGTGGCTGGCTAGGTTCCTAAGAGAGATAATTCGGCAAAAATGGCATTTTTGGCCAAATATATTTATTAAATTTGAGCCAGGAATGACCAATGCCATGCTGACTGACTGACGTGCAGGGGCGGTTTTCCAAGGCTTATAGTATAAGCCTTATACCATTTAAGAATTTTTAATACATCATCACGGAAACGTTAAGAATGTTGTAGAGGCCTACAATACTAGTCCAAAAACGTTTCAATTGGCAGTAAGATGAGGTCAACTCTAGCTCAGCTTCACAGAATTGCAGTGAAGCCACGCACGTGGTTACCACAGCTTTTGCTTGGTTTCATTCATGTACAACACTGTATGTTAAAAACGGATCGATGATCTACATGCACTATCCCCTACATAACATACCACATGGCACACACATGTTTGCTGAAGAGAGAATAATTAATAAAAAGTTTTGAATGCCTTTGTTTTGCGTCACACTTATTTTATAATTTTTAAAAAATCCAAATTATTGAAATTAATTATTGAAATTTTGGCAATTTGAGGCCATTTGCACCGATTACAAAAGGTTGAACACCTGCAAAGAGCTGTCAAGTGGACAACTTTTAAAGAGATCAAGCCGAATTTCCTTTACCAGAAATGTTTTGCAGGCAGTGTGAAACTTGTTTTTAAGCAAAAAAAAAAAAAAAAAATCACGTAATATTTCCAGCATTTCCGCGACTCGGGT
>JAQIXS010005159.1:0-13307 GCA_034700785.1 Rossiulus vilnensis
GAATTAATATATATATTTTTTAAAGTTACCTGCTTTTTAATTTGACAATAACAGGAACAGCTCCAGTTGGCCTAGGCAGTTTCACGCCAGCAACTCCAAGCATCAGTTCACCACTGTCTGCTCCAGCATTTGGTGTGGCAAATCAACCTTTTCAGTTGCAAAAACCTCCGGTTGGAAATAAACGGGGTAAACGATGAAACCTGCTATTGAAATGTACATGATTGTGTGCTTTTTTGTGAGTGCTCACAGAATTCTACATGCATGTCAAAATGTTATAAACTTACATAATTATGTATTTGTTTTTAAATATAATAAGGAAAGCAAAACAAATTATGGCTTCAGACTTTTATTTTGTCCACCAAAATGTTTCAGTGAAGATAAAAATGTATACAGATACCTCTTAAATTCAGCCCTATTCAAATTCATTAAATATGTCACGAATGTTTGTTGCTGGCAGCAGTAATCATTTTTAGTTGAAATATTGGTATGAGAAGGTGGCACGCATCTTGAATATATGTGTTGCTATTAGAGGCCTAAAGTATTGGGAATAAAGCAGAAAATTCAATTCTATTAGCAGTTTTTATTGACAACATCTGAAATTCTTGCCATGGGCAACAGCAAAGCTACAGGTGATAAAATTGCATTATTTTTGGATTTAGAAATAAAGATAATGCAAAAAGTCCTCCCTAAATAGACCACCTTTCATAACATTCTGCCTGTGCCCATGTACTGTATACAACAAAAGGAATTGGTCTTACCTCTACGAACACATTAGTTATCAGTGGGTTAACACTATCTGGATCTTCCGAGTCATCCTGTAAAATATACTTGTTTGCATAATTTGGCCTCTGACAGTACATGAAGAGAAATTGATTACGATTTACTCACAGCTGCTGTGCTTAAACAAGATGAGTATTTTGAAGATTGAATTGATACTTCGATACAAAGAACATTGGCAAAGCTAAACAATAATAACCGTTATATCAATGTCACTACATGTGCATGTACATGTATATATTGCCTTAACTAGACCTACCTGGCAAAACTTTGAATGCCTTGGGATAAATCCAGATTATCCATTACCAATGTTAATTCTGCTATCTTGTGTATTACTTCAACAGCTCTGGCAGTAAACTCTGCCATAAAATATATAGCTTTGGCATGGATGTCCTTTAAATAAAAAATAGCTTCAAGTAAATTCAATATCCAAACACATTTACTTCACACCTATATTCTCATACACTGGCCATTTGTTAATATGACTAGACAATCGTGGAGTGCATTTGGAACTTCTGTTGAATGGTAATTTCCTCAAGAATGAATGTTGCTATGAAAGATCTTGAACATTGACACCACTTGATATTTACGTTTTACTTATGGCATTTTAATCTTGGTCACAAATAGCAATCAAGTTCATTAAAATTACTTTTGCATCCTTGTTCTCCCCTTTGTCTTGATCTGTGATGCATTGTTGGAGCCAAGTCTGAGAATCACACTGTACCTGAAATTGGGATTATATCAGTTATCATATTCTTATTATACATGCCAAACAGCATTGCCAGTATTGAAAATTATTTGAACATTACAAAAACTTGCCTTAAAAAGTTTTCCTAAATTTACTACCACATTTAATCCCTCTGAATACTGGGTTATCAGATGCTCAAATTCTTGCTCCAAATTTTCTTCTGTATCAATATCAGTTTGTGATTCATATGTTTCTTTGAAGTTTTCCAATGACGTTTGCATGTCAATCAACTCATCGTCCATTAAAGAAAGCAGGCCCACTTGAATTCTCTGTTCGCTCTGCTTGGAAAGCATTTCTAAGGCTTCCAGATGAACGAGCCCTGAATGAAATCGGTGTATTTAGTAATTTGGCCACCTTTAACAAATGAACATTTCCAAAGATGTATGTAGGATTCAATAAATGTCGATTTTTTTCATTTGTTTTTACAAAATTAAAAATTAAATGTGAATTCCTATTTTCAATTAATTTTTAACAAATGAACAACAAGAAATTCGAATTTTTTTAAAAACTGAATGGGTACCTACGAAAAAATCAGAGGTGGGTGCAAGGAGAGAAAAAAATGTATTGAAAGACTAGTGCTACAATCTCACCTTGACATTCATCAAATACAATGCCAAAATTGATTTTATTTTCCTTTGGATCTTCCTGCAGCAGATTTACCTCGCTTTCCCGTTCTTTAGCTTCCCTTAGCACCTTAAAAGAAAAGGGTTATTGAGTTGGACTTTTGTGATAGACAGAATAAGACCTGCCATGATGACCTATTTATTAAAAATTAATTATTTATCTTCAAATGAACATAAAAATGACTAGAAATCAAATGCACTGCGATGTACAAGTAATCCTTTTTTTAAATTGGATATTGACTATTTGTTTTAAATGCTTAAACATATGATTAGCTAACATGACTAACTTCACACTTAAGAAATACATTTATATTAGCTACACAATTAATTACCTCTGATAAAATAGGTTTCTCAGTTTTCAGAAGAGAACGCTTTTTTTTAAAGCCAGGATCACCTTCTTGCAAAATGTCCATTGTTTTTCTCCCAATAAGTTCTAGCGTATCTAAGCTTCCGGCAATTACTTTAGAACTCTGAAAAAAGAAGCCCATATTATAGCAACAACAGACCCACTGACATCATATTTACAAAAATCGCATTTTAACTTACGATACTGCCAACAGATAATGCTAGAGGTGCTCCAAGAAAGGATTGTTGCGGCACAATATCTTCTTTAGCAGCTGCAAGAAATATATTTGCACGCTTAGTGCAATTACGATTCATGAGTATGATGCTATTTGTAAAATTACGTTACTTGAAATAGTTTCTGATTGAAGTTCTTGAACTTCATTGTCTGATTGTTTTTAAGTTGACTGTTGAGATGCAAGTTCTTCTGGTGAAGGTGCTCCTAATGTGGCTTCAACTGATTCCAAAACAGAGTTCAAACCATGACCTGACAAGAAAAATTACTATACTTCACAGAAAGAAATTATTTTATTTTATGCAATATAAAACAATACTTTAAACATTTAAAAAAATATCTTTGTTCCATAGATGAGTTTGAAATTTGCAAGCTTCTGAAACTGCATTTACCTTACCTACTTGAGAAGTAAAAGTTGACACTGAAGATGTAGCTGTTGATAGAATTGAAGTGCTCCAATCTCCCCAACCCCAACCAGAAGTCTAAAAAACAGCCAAACATCAATTACATTTAATACAATAAATTTGGTGATCTAAGTATTAGTAAGCACATCTTGTGTAAAATGCAGGGTAATTACAAAAAAACCGCACTGAAATATGCCTAAAATTGGGATTACATAAATCATCCTCATTGCTCAAATTTAACAAAAGTGATTTAATTTTCATGCAGGTACAATTGAACAAAGCAGTCCTTACTTTATAAGGCATTCCTTTTTGTCTCTTCATAAATATATATGTCGGTTTAAATAAAAATAAAGAACCTGTGTTTGTCGTTGTCCAGATGATTCACATAATTTATCAAGCACCCTCTCTTTGTTGGCAGACCTTTCAATTTTTCTTGTTGACATGCCTTCCTTTACTTGAGATTCACCATCACCATGTTCACCAGTACTTGGTCCCTCCTCTGGTTTCATAATGTCTATTGGTGGATGAACATTTTCTTGTGAAGTTTCCTTATAATCATCACGTCTCTTTGCACTATCGCTTGAAGAATTGTTTGCCAAAACATCTTCGTCCACTTCCCAACCAACATCCCAATCTCCAAGACCTTCATCTTGTTCAGAGTTCAGGCTAACACTAGATTGCTGTAACCCAGAATTTCTTACTAACTCAACCGTGTTGGTTTTAACATGGAGTGCAGTAGCTTGTTGCTCATTAGAAATGTTGGAAATATCTTCTTTCTGAGGAGGTGAATCTTCTGAATCAGAGCTTGAACCTAAGGCATCATCATGATCATCTTGTTTTTTTGCTTTAAAGCCGGATGCTGCAGGATGTTCACTGTGAACGTATCCTTTTGGAGGAAGTGCATCTATAGAATCAGAGCTTGAACCTAAAGAGTCGCGCTCAGCTTGTTTTGCTGGCTGAAAGCATGATGCTGCTGGATGTTCAATGGGAACGTTTTCCTTTTGAGGAAGTGCATCTTTTGAATCCGAGCTTAAACCTAAAGCGCCATCATGCTCATCTTGCTTTGTTATCTGACTACTGGAAGCTTCTTGGTGTTTGGCTGCTGGTGATGGCTGCTGGACAGGATCTTGGCACTGACTTTCGTCACCGTCCCCTTCATCTGCACTTTCAAAAGCACTCTCGTTGTCTGAATCTGACATTTTAAAAGTGTCTGACACTTTCTGCTGTAATAAAAGTCATATCATCAGATTGTAATACAATTCTGAAAACAGATGTAGGCCTACTACTACTAAATGTGAACAAACAAATTCAAGAAAATGTTCTTAGTTTAAAATATTAAAATTATAAAATAACTAACTCAAGATTTTTGGTTTTCTAATGCTGGATCTCCTGAACTCAGCTAAAACAGCTGTTATTGAATCTTATCAGATCCGGAAATTTTGTGATAACTACTTCACTTGCTTTATTCAGTTTGGAAAGTACAGTTTTTAACAATTGAAACAGATTGCTACATTTGTATTTGTGGACAAAAATCACAAAATGCAACTTCGAAAATGTAGAAATTTTTCGTAGGATTTTCCCGATGGAATGCAAAAAATTCACAGACGTGACACAGATTTGGTTAAATTCAATAACACTAAATTGTAAACCGTATATATAATTAAATACCTGTAACAGATATAATTCTTTTAGACCAACGTCTCCTCTATAAATAAACTACTTGTCAGTCGTTAAATACACGATCAGCCAAGTTGATCGAGCGAACACGTAATGCAACTACGCACAAATAAACAACTGTACCGGAAATCGTTAATTGTCCTCGTTATCATTTCAAAATGGCGGAATACAGGAGGGTGGGTTCAGTCTCAACAGGTACGAGCTTGAAATTTCCGTTTTTAATTGATAATTTAAGCATACTTGATTCACCTGGTAGTCGAAAACAGTGCAATTAATAGTTTAGCTAATGTAAAACCTAGTCAGTTTGCCGTAAAATAAAATTAATGGTGGTCAAATTGGAACTACAGCATATTATAGCTAGATCCTATTGGCAGTGTGCCAGTTTGCCAAATAAGTAAACGTATTTGCAATTCACAAATAAATGGTTGTGTCCGAGATGCATTCTAAACGACGTTTTAAGAACGTCGGTGCCTATAAATATCAGTGGCAACTATTGGCGATTGGGGACATACAGTGTACACTAACGATTGCCAAAAAATATGCATGCTCATATGAATGTATCGACCTTGGGCCATAACTATGGATGTTAAGTTGTCTTAATTTGAAAATCGCCTTGATCCGATAATTAGCTGTATTTAGCAATCAGGGGGATTTTATTGACAGATGCAGTTTTTATGAAATTAAATTACTGATAAACACTATCTCAACTTATGGACCACTTTTGGCACCACCATGATCATGGCACCACAGTCAAAGACCATGTCACATATGTAATACAAATTACAGGATCATAAAACACGTCACGTTTATGGGGTTGTATTTGGCTTTTGTTGTTAATTCTGAGGATGTAACCTCGTACACTGGCAAACTGCCTGATTTACAATGTATTATATAGCTGCTTTTTTTAAACCATGAGCCAAATTCCTTTAGAAAAAAGAATCCATGTTACATTAACAGTATACTTTCATAAATTGTTCGTAGGTTTTGAATCGTCATCTACTCAAATGTCAAAGCAGCCACCACCGCCTTCAAGAAGACCAAATGTTCCATCTAGGTATGTGAAGATTTAGACTTAAACATTTGCCATCAAGATATTTTTAATTACAATGTAAGTGAGTTCAACACTTGGTTAATTCCAGACCTGCGCCTAATAAAACTAATCCAGTGCCTTCTAAAGGTAAGTTTTGTAAATTTTGTAAACTTTCACTTTGAAAAAAAAATAATAAGTGTAAAGTGTGTTTACTTTATATTTCAACCAGATCAGAACAAACCTCCAAATACCTTTTTCAAAAAGCTGACAATTACTAGCAAAAGGTTTGTAATAAATATGGTGGTTTATTACCTTTTAAACAGCATTTTCCAAATGAGTAATGCCTGTTACTCTTTACTAGAAGTTCTAGACCTCACCAAGACAACAGACACAAATTGGAGGCTAATAATAGAAAAACAACATCATTTTATAAATTTAGTGAAGTATGCATTTTCAACTAAAGAAATAAATGGGGGCTAACGTAAATAAACATTTATATGTACTAACTTTATATGTAGCCAAAACCAAATGTACAAGCACATTCAAGACCGACAATCATTCGCTCACAATATAAGAAAAAAGCACCGCCACCAAGGCCACGTATGTATTGCTAATTATGATAAATATTTTCTGTTTTGAAGAGCAAGACACTTATTTCACTACCTTGCCTTTCAGCTCCGCCAAATCTGAATGGGGCGCCTACAAATATTAGAGTAAGTTGCCAGATTAATAATAATTTGTTGAAAGCGTCTTCGTTGGTAGAATTAATCCCAATTCACTACTAATTTATTCAATTGCACCCTCTTTTAAAGTGTCCATCTTACGATGAAGTTGTGCAGGCAGATCTTGATGCATTCATAGGCGAAATGAATGCCCCTCGGAATGCACCGGATATTCCACTTCGACCCAGACCACCAATGCCATCTTCAGCTCGTGGTAACAGTATGCCTCCCCTGCCACCACCGACAACCCAAAATCGACCGCTGCACAAACCACTTTCCAGGCTTTATCCATTGTCAGCTAAAAGTGAAACGGCTCTTATAGATTTCGACTCCTCGCCAACTCCTTTGCCAAAGCAATTTGCACCTGCCGTGGCGCCTCCAAAAAGCCAAAGCCTTATAGATTTAGATGAAATATTTTCTTGTAACGATGTATTGACTCCTGGCACGTCATATGATACCCAACTGTCCAACGTGAGCCAACCATCCATTACATCGCAAAATAATTTTAAGGTCCCAACTTCTGCTCTCCCAGTGCCTAAAAGCGTAGCAACTCGCAATTTACCTGGGTCCTCAAAAGGAGAAGACTGGTTGCAGTCGTGCCTTAGAAATTCAGTTAATGGAAATGGATCCGTAACTGATTATTCGCTGGACTCCAGACAGTTTGAACATTCTAACAGTATATCAAGGCAAGTCTTACAATATACCAGGCATTAGGTTAACCAATTTCGTCCACTTTTTCATTATGGTTTTTATTTAGGAGCCCATCATCGCCTACCCCAGCTTTACCTCCTCGACCATCGAATGCCAATGGGGCAAGTTCCTCGACTTTCTCATTTGTAGATTGCCAAAGTTCAATCTCGAGCTCCTCTCAACCAAATACACCACCTCCAGTGCCTCCACTTCCCAGCGTGTTTCAAAGTTCTCCTACTGAATTTGATGCTCCCCCTCTGCCTCCTCGACCTAAGCAATTTGAGGTATGCCTAACGTATTTTATCAAAAAGAATTTTGCGTTTTACTGTAAGGGGCCGTCAACAAAGGACGCCCTGGAATTTTCATGATTTTTAGACCCCTCATGTAATTTACTGTTATGTTTAATCATTAAGGATGAAGATGGTTAATATGCACAGATAATTTTGACAGTTTAACAGCCTAGTTATAATTTAACGCATTTCTTCGAAATTAATGGAATCTTAATAACCCCAGACGTCCTTTTTGGATGACCCCTAATCGAATGGTTTATAGTAACATTCAGTAATCGACGAACTGGAGATTCTTTTCCATGACATTTATTGCTTTACATTTCAGACAACGCCCCATGCTATCGCCCTTTATGACTACGCAGCAATGCAAAGTGACGAGTTGTCATTCAAGGTAGATGACAAAGTTTTGAGCATACGAAGTCGACATTTTCTTAAAAATTATTTTTTTGGTATTTAATTATCTAGACAAATGAGCTAATTACATTAGTTCATTATGTGTCTGAAGAATGGATGCTAGGTTTTACTGACAGCGAAGAGGGCATTTTTCCAACGAACTTTGTTAAAGTGATTGTCCCTCTACCTGTTACTCAAGAGGTGATTATAAATTATACTTACAAAATTATTGATGCAGTTTAATTTTTAGTAAGCCAACGAATTTGTTTTCTTAATGCGTAGAAAACTACAATGGGTCCATGCTGCGAAGCATTGTACGACTTCATTGGTGAAAATGACAGCGAGTTGACATTCGCTGCTGGTGATATCATTGCCTTGGAAAGTAGAGAAAATAATGAATGGTATAAAGGAACCTTGAATGGACAAAGAGGGACATTTCCAGTAACTTATGTTCAGGTTCTAAAAGACTTGCCTACAAGTGGAAAGACTAATGGAAGTGCTCTGCCTACTGAAAATGTAAGACGCCATTTTCATCATCATGATTCTAATATTATAAAATTAATTAAAACATTTCTTGCAGAACAACAAATGCATTGCCCTTTACGACTTTACTGGTGAAGCAGGCGAATTATCCTTCCACCAAGGCGATTTAATCATTATTACTGGCATAGTTAGTGCCGATTGGCTGCAAGGCAAACTAGACAATGGAATTGAAGGAAGGTTTCCTAAGACCTTTGTACAAGAAATCGACAATTAGTAACACTAGGCTGGCATTCAATATAATTTATTTGTCGTTATGATGTAGTGGTGATGTCTATCTAAAATGTTATTACAAATATATGCATCGCTTACTTGGCAGTATACTTAAGTAATATCATATCAAGTTGTACATATAAAAATATTAAAACTAACTTTTCAAGTTGATTACAAGCGAGTCCTAAGAATACTACCAAACAACTTCAAGATTGATAATCATCCTTCGTCAATGGTTAATACTGTCTGAAATTGCTGGGGACTGAAATAAAATAAAAATTTCATATCTTAGTTACTTCCGCACATTTTCTAAAATACACCATAGAAATGTTTTTACAATGATGATTAATTCCACAAATATCGCCAACAATAATACTCACACTCTCGCAACGATGTGTCATTCTCTTTATTGGGATGCTGAAATGCCTTGGACGGATCAAATTTCCGGGCACTGCTGGGGACGTTGCCATCGCGACGCTGCAGCTGCTTCTTTAGCTTCATGTTTTCAGATGTTAGTTTTGCCTTTTCCTAACAATAATACACCCCACATGTTAGAACAATCGTGATAGAACTGAATTGCTACAATTTGTTGGAAGGTTTTTTAGTTAAAAGTTAACTAACATCTTTAAGCGAAAGTATTTCCTCTTTCAATTTGCAGACATGCTGAATTTTTTGTTTGTGATTTTGATGGCCCAGAAGTGTTGCATATTGCTGACTAAGTTTCTGGAAATCACTTAAGGTCTCATTTGTCTTGCTCATCATCATGTTTCGTTCCGCCTCATATGCATCCAATTGATCCTTGTAAAAATAATTGGAGAAATAAGCAATAATACACTTTGAATACAGCTAATGCAATATAGCTTGCTTACTTGAAATGGAGCTACTTTTGCATGAAGATCCTCAAATTGCGATTTCCAACTTCAAGGAAGGATAAAAACGGAAATTTCTCATTATATTGCAACAATCAGTTTCAAGTTATTGAGATGCCTTTTATTTTACAATTAAATGCAAAGATATATTTTTTCGCGAAAATTAAAAGGTCTTTCAATGTCAAATAACGATGTCAAGTAAAGAATGTACCTTAAAGATTCCTTTCTCAACTGATCTATGTGCTGGGCCTGCAGTTGAGCTCTGCTTTCATACTCGTTTGTCAATGCCTGTAGCATTTCTTCATTTTGTCGCCCCTCAATCTCCTTAAGCTGCTTATACCTACAACAGCAAAATAATCAAATGTTAAAAGTATTCAGATGCACAACATGGAATTGTTGCCTATCTTTTTCAATAGAAATGATTGTTCAGACCTATCACTTTCAAATTGGGCACACTGCTTTTGAGTTTCCCGAATTACTCTGAAAATAGATAAATCGACTGTTATAACACATCATTGCTTGAAACGGTGATTTCTAAAGATGAAAGAAGATCTAAAGGTGATTTGCCGGCATCTACCTGATGTATTCTTGCTGTTTTAATTTGGCATCCTCTTCAACAAGGTCTATTTCTCGCAGCAATTTTTCTTCTCTGTCAGCAAGCCATTGAATCTGTGCAGATTGCCTACATGTGAAACAGAAGGAACGATGTAAAACTAATACTTACATATTTAATAGGGTAAACTGTTTTTGATGCAGCCAAAACTGTTCTAGTCCACAGAGGGGCAGTTATTAGCATAGAAGAATATACATGCAAGGAAAAATTGATACACTGAACACTCCAAAGCACACCACCGGACATCTGTTAAGTAATGCCGGACTATAGTTTTAACTACCGTACATGTGTAATAAATTGTTGAATATCCAGGAATTTTAACTACTCAGAAAACTGTCAATGTGCCACTTACGTTTCCATTTCGGTCTCCAGTTCTTTTATCCGATTTCTGAGATCTTCTTTTTCGGAATCCATTTTCTTAATTAACTCTTGCTGGCCATGGCACGCCTCATATAAAGACTCCAACTCTGAGTTTGCATTGTGAAGATCTAAAGATCCCAAAAAATTATTCTATTGCCAATTTATCTTAACTGCTTATTGAAACACTTCTCTAATATTCAGCTACTGCTCTGCTCCTACCTTCAATTATGGAATTGTCCTTGGTTTCGCTGATCAGCTGTTTATTGGTCTCTATTACCGTTTTCAGCTCTGCAATCTCTCCATGACGATGTTCCAATGATTCTTGCAGGCTATTGCACTCTTCCATGATATTGTTAATAGTCTCGTCTTTATGTTTTAACTGGTCAGTGAGAGCAGTCATTGCTTCGTTAATTGAACCATACTTTGCACTCTGCTCGAGTATGCTTTGTTCCTTTTCTACAATGCAATTTTTTAGTGCGCTGACTTCAGATTGTAGCGTGGTAATTTGAGATTCAGCATTCTCAAGATGAGGTTTTAACTGGTGCAGTTCTGCAGTGATGCAAGTTAATTCTTCTCGGAGATCAATGGCCAAATTTTTATATTCCAATGCGTCTTGTAAATCTTTCTCAAGGTTTTCATTAACACACTTCATTGTGCTGATAACTTCATCTTTCTTTTCTATGTCCATTGTAAGTGATTCGAGTTGAGTTTGTGATTTCAATAAGTTATCGCTTAATTCGACCACAGTTTGTTGTTTTTCAGCTAAAACGTTGCTCAGTAAATCGACCTCAACTTGTAGATCGGATACTTCAGATCTGCTTTGTTCTAAAAGCAAATTCAAACTTTGCATTGCTTCTAAATTGTGCGACAATTCTTCTTTGAGGCTCTTTTCTGCATTTTTCGAGTCCAAAAACAATCCTTCGATTTCGTGTTTTTCTGTTAAAACTTTTTCAAGGTTCTCTGACAATGTGGACAGATGACCTTGCATCTCATGTTGAAAATTCGCCAGATTATGATCCTTGTCTTCAATCTGATTTTCCAATCTTTGACACATGCTTTCCAGCATTTTTGTCCGTTCTTCTGTTGCTTCTATGTCAGTTTGTAAGAGTCTGCATTTCTCGTTAGCTTCTTGTAACTTATCATTCAATGTTTTTACTTCGTGGATCTTTTTATTTAATTTGCCTTTCAACTCCATGCATTTGTCTTGCTCTGAAGTTAGAGCTTCAGTGGCATTGAATAACTGCCTAGACAAATTGCGGAATTCCATTTCAAGATTATTTTTTTCTTCGTACATTTCCGAAAACATTGTCTGAATGGTTTCGCATTCTGCATTCAAAGTATCCAATTGTTCGCTTTTTTGTTTGACTTCTTCTTTGGTCTCCTCGTACAGCTTTACGTGAGCTGTGCATTTAGTTTCCAAATTTTCCATTTGCTTTGCCATGTCTTTATTGGATCCCTTTAGCTTGTTTTTTTCAGTTTGGCTTTCAGAAAATTTGACTTTATAATCGTCAAGTTCGCTTTTCAGTTCCTTGGCTTCAATTTCTTTACATGTCAAGAATGATGTTAGTTCTGCATTCTCTTGTTCCACTTTGTCAACTTTGGCATTAGCAGCAGACACCACAACTACATAATCGGTAACTTGTGCTTTCAGAACAGATTCCTTTAACAGCAGCATGGAGATGTCACCATGCATGTTTTCATTTTTACTTCTTAATGTGGCCATTTCATTTTCCATCGTTCGTTTTTCAGTAGCAGTTTCTTTCTGCAAAGATTCCAATAGTGAATTGGAAGTCAGCAGGGCCGTTTCCAATTCCAGTTTTTTCTGCTTGGCTATGTCAAATTGGGCTTCCAATTCTGAACAATGCATTGCTTGCACCCGACTTAAATTTTCTAGTTTATTTTTTTCTTCCATTTCCAGTTCAAGTTGTTCGGTCAGAGCTTTGATCTGAGATGAATGAGTGGCAATGACATCTTCCAGTCTTGCAATTTCCTCTTCCTTAGCACAGCATTCATTTTGAACTTTGATAATTTCATCGTTTAATTGGCTTAATGCCTTATGAGAATCAGATTTTTGCTGTTCATTTTCAACTTGTAGTTGTTTGCAGTGATGCTAAAACAAATATATATGTAAAGAAGCATATTGGAATGGCAGCTTTTTAAACAGTGCTGTTAATATCACTTACTTGTTCCGTATCTAAAATGGATTGTAATTCTGGCAACTGTTGGCGTAGATCTGCCAGTTCTTGCTCGCTAACTTCATAAGACAATTTTGTCACGAGAACTTCCACTTCTAACTTATCCACAAGCTCCTTGTGATCAACTTCACGGCAATCTAAATTCAAAATGAAAGATTCAGCAATCCAGTAATTCTCTAAGGGATCTTATCAAGTTTAAACTTACTAAGTTCTTCTTCTAAATGAGTGCATTTCTTTGTCATGGACTGAAGCTGTTCATGAGCGCTAAATGATAAGATTAAAATTGCAACTATGAAATCAAAAGACACTTTTGGAAAGGATTTTAGATTCATTCTTTTAAAAAAGAATTTAACATTTAAAGTAAGGGGCCGTCCATAAATGCTGTCACACCTAGGGGGTGGGTGGGTGGGTTTTGTGTGACAATTGTGACCAAGGGGTGGGGGTGGTTCAGTAATGTGACATCACACAACCAAAATTTTAATATATTTTTTTCAAATTTTAATAATTTATTTTTAAACATTTGAATAGCAGTCGGGAATAAATTCCAGCAGAATCCCTGGACTGAAGACATTTAATCACGTTGCAA